>BHFT01069524.1:0-14265 GCA_004320025.1 Laticauda laticaudata
ACCACACCAAAGAGAGAGATCGTAATATTCCAAACATTTTAATCCTATCTTAAATTATTCCTGATTGTCTATAGGAAGAAATCATGATTGATCTTTTTATGTATATATTCATTCATATTTTTTTCATCTATTTGCTATACATATTGTAGTAAATTTTTATAATCAGTATTTAACGAGGGAAATTGGTCTGAGTTTTTGTATATGTCGTTAAATCTGAATCTTCTTTCGGAATCACGATATCAATGTCTCTTCCATGATCCAGCATTCTTGTGCTAGAGAGGACCTCATTATATACTTCCACCCTTAGAGGTCGTTATTTGTTTCCCTATTTTTTTATAAAGTTCCCTGGTATCCAGTCGGTCTGGGGTTTTATTGTTATTTTGATTTTCTATTGCTATTTTTAACTCAAGTAATGTAATATCTCTAATTAACATTTTTTCATCTCCTCCTTAAAATGATTTTATCTTTAGGTATCAATAGTTTCTTATCAAATCCTATTTACTCCTTCTGTTTTATAAAGATCTTCAAAAAATTTACAGTGCATTTCCTTTTTTCTGTTTATCCTCTTGTTGGGCACCCCGTTTTCATTATTAATTGGTAGATAATCTTTTTTTGTTTTTCTTTTTTTTAAGTTTATAGGCAACCACCTTCCTGGTTTTATTGGCCTTCAAAAAATATCTGTCTGGCTTGCATTTAACTTTGAGTCATTCTTCTTGTTCGATTAAATTTATTATGTTTAATTATTATCATCTGTTTTTTTAATTATCATTTGCTTCTTTTGGGGTGCTTTTTTGCAGCTGAATTTCTAATTCTTTGATCTTGTTCTAAATTTAATTTTGCTGAGCATATGTTTTCTTTGTTTCTTTTCGCAGTAATATGATATTGTTAATGCCTTTATTATTGCCTTCATGTATCCGCCAAATATTCTGTTTTCGTAGTTGTTATTTTTTCTTTTAAAAATGTCTAATTCTCATGCCAAGTTTATTCAAAAATTCTTTCTCTTTAATTGAACTGTGTGGTTTAAGGTCCACTTTTCTTGGTTTCTTTTCTGCCTTTCCACACTATCTGAATGCGGGTTGTGAATCTGCCATTTCGTTTGGTAAGATTTGCAATCTCTTTTAATTCATCTTCTAAATTCACCTTTCATCCACAACCATTATCAATTCGTGTCCATGGATTGTGATGTTGGAGTAAATGTAATTTGCTTTTTTCTCAAGGTTTAATTTCCTCCCACATGTCTACTCAAATTTAGTTCAATCATTATTTCTTCACATGTTTTTCGTGAGCTTCTCTTTTTTTTTCTCTTCCCCCCCCCCCACTACTATGATATTTCTGGTGGTCCCAATAGCACTGAATCCTTAATAACTTGTATCAAAGATAACAAATATCCTTTTATCCAATTCATTAGTTTTTCATGTAGTTGTTTAAATTCTTTTTGTTAAATTTAGGGGCATAGATAACACTAATAGACTGGGGATTGATTTAAATTCCAAATTTGTACATCAGAATTCTTTATTGGTCTAATCCAATTGGGCTCTGCTTTCATATTGTTTTCACATATACTGCTATCTCTTTCTTTTTCTAAAATCTGTTGGCAACATATCAACATTCCCTAGCTTGGGCATTTAAATATTTCTCTTCTTCCTTCCTTGTATGAGCTTTCTGTACATATTATTATCGCCATTTTTGTTTAATTAATTTGTTAATATTCTTTCCTTTTTCTCCTAAATTTAGGCCATTTATGTTATTGAATAGTATTTTTTTTTCTTATTCATCACCAATTGATTTTGTTCCTTGTCTGGTGAAGTTACTCTGTCTCTCTTCGTAGCTGATTGTGCATCTTTGTTTCTTCTCTTTTCTTTGATTATTGTTTATGCTTTTTGAATTCCTACAATTCCATTTCCCTATTTTTTTATAATCTTGGTTCGTCTTGCAAATTCATTTTCTAGAGTTTGTCTCTACTATTGATTCTTCATGGCAGATCAATCATTTGTTAAGAATTCTCGGCTTTTTCCATGGAGTCTACTTTAATTTTTCTTTCTTCCAAGTGATTAGCAATTCCCCTCTGGAATTAGCTATTAAATATGATACGTTTTTGGTTTAAATTTGGGTTCACCAGAAAATTTATAATCTCGCCCTCTGCTCTGTCACTCTTCTTGGGGATTTGCTTTAAGCACTAAGATTTCTTTCGCCTTTGTATGTAACATCTGTTTCTTCTCTAGAAATTTTGTGTATAATATGCTCAAAACTTTCCTTTTGGCAAATCTCACATGGACCTCTTTTGGATGTTTTATTTTGTCCTTGCATAATTTGTACTACTTTGTATACTTCGTCTAAACTATTTCAAAATTCATCCTTATCTTTTTCCAATAGGTTTTTACTAATATTCCTGCCATCGACTTGTTCTAAGTCCTCTTTCTTTAGATTGCATTATATTTTGGAATCTTAGATATGCTGCGGCTTATCCATTTCAAATATACCAAGGAGTTGTCCATCTTCTGTTACTCCATTTGCTGAATTTGCCTGCCACCATTTCCAGATTTCTTTTTCCGTTTTTTCCATTCTTTTTCAACTCCTTTTTTGTTGATGTCTTTCCTTTCTCGTGCTTGCTGTATGTGTTTTCAATTTTTTGATCCCAGCTTTTAGGTGTTTTTTAGTTCATTTCTGCCTTTAATCTTCCCCATCTCTTCTTTTATTCATTTGTGTCAGCTTGATTCAACTAAGATTTTTGGATATGGGATTGATCTAGAGAATGGCAAAAAGTTGTTGTCTCAAAATTAATAAGATGACAATGTAACAGCATATAGAAATTTGTGTAAGATGTTTTACAGGTGGCATTTTCCCTCGACAAGGAATAGCAACGAATGTTCAAGAATAAATCAGAATCAAAAATTTGGAAATGTCTCAGACACTTTGGCTCAATATTTAACATATGTGGTGGACTTGTGCAGATGCTAAAGAAATATGGACTAAATCCACACGTGGTTGGTAAAAATTGACCAAAAAAATATAGATTTGAAACCCAGAGATATTTTTATTGGGAAATTTTGCCTGAAATGTATTATGACTTTGAAATACCTGATTGTAAATGTATTACAGTGGCTTAGGATTGTATTTGCTAAAAACTGAAAAATGAGAAAATATACATCCACATCGCAGGCAAGGAAATTATTAGAAATATTGGAAATAAGTGGCTGAAATGCAGTAAAATTGGTCAATCTGAAGTTCAGAGAGCAAGAAAGATAAACAATTTTATAAAATTTGGAATCTATTCTTCACTGGTTGGATAATAAAATATATTCATGAAATATGTAGACTTTTAGAAATAGCTAAATAGATAAAGATGTATTTTTTTTCCTTTTTTTATTATATTCTACAAAATGATTTTAGGATAGATTTGGGATGATAATGACTGAATTGTCACAGAAATAAAGTTGAGGTAAAATATGATTATTTCTTTAAAAGCATGAATGAATAATAAAGTATAGTAAATGATTAATGATTAATGATATAATGCATTTATACTGGATTGAAAATACAAGATCATGATGATAATAATAATTGTAATTGACGACCTACCAAATGAAGGGCACAAAACAAATTTGTAAACCAAACCGACATCACCTGTATGTACATTGATGGAAGATGGCTTAATGTTTTTTATGTTTTGTTTGCTTATGTTTTGGTTTTAAAAACGTCAATAAAAATTCCCTGAATATCGTAGATCTTAGATCTCTCTCTCTGTCTGTCTGTCTGTCTATACTCTATCTATCTATCTATCCTATCTATTTCTGTCTATCGCATATATCAATCTATATATCTAATCTATATTTTCCAGAACACTTTTATTAGCTAATTTCTTAATGCAAATATCTGGATTTGTAATTCTTAATAATATATCAAATTCGCTACTGATTAAATTTAAACAATATCAACCTGTATATGCTATAATGGCTACAAAATCCCAATCTCAAAATCATATTATAAATATATTTCAATTCTTACAACCTAATATAGATAATCAACTTACTCTACAATAATCTAATTAGTTAATAATGATAACTCACAATTCATCCACAATTAATTATTTAAATTCAAATCTTAATCAGACACCCTATAATAATATTATACCAATAATTAATTAATTCATCACCTCGCCTTTTTTATGTATGTTATAACAAATATTAACCTACAATATTACTAATTTATCAATTAAGTATATAAAAGTTATCCTTACATTCAAAAATCAATTAAGGTTGCTGTCAAAAAATAATTGTTACAATCCACAAATTTACAGAGCTTAGAAGCTGTCTTAATATGCATTGTTCAGTTCTTCAAAATTCCTTTAGCAAGGAAACACGGAAGTACAGAGTTGGGCTGAGTAATGTTCTGATTTCACTATCTCTCCATCATTTTTCCACTGTCAGTCGTTTGTCTCCTTGGCGTTTGAAAGTTTAACAGTCAACTTTTTAGATTCAAATAGTCTCTTTCTTTTTAGTAATCTTCTCCACTTACTACAGCTCGCAGTCCAATAATCCAAAAAGGGACTAGTAAATTATTCAGTTTCATTCATGGAATATTTAAAGTTGTATTTAATTCCTTACTTATTGTGCCTTCCACTATTTTCTCCAAATGCTCCATCAATTCAATATCCTTTAAAGTTTCCTTAGATTAAAATTATTGTTTCTTTCTTTCTTTCTTCTTCTTTTTACTCTCCCCCAATTATTATCAGTCTCTCAGATCCCTCCAATTCTCTTATCTTCTCTGTCTGATCGCTCGCGTCCTTACCCTCTTCTGTCTCATGAGCCCTTTCACTTTTGCTGTCGCTCATATCTGCCTTGGCCGCTGTTTTCAGGCTTCGCTTCGACTAAGAGACTCCAATATTCAACACTCAATCAGGATCACAAATTCTTTCACTCACACTCTTCGTTCACCACAGTCTGTCATTCACTCGCTTCAATCGTATGCAATGATCAAGGCTTTAGGACCACCATTGCTGACAGTCTCTTGTTGTCGATCTCCACAGGGTTTCTCTATATCATGTTGAGAATCACCTTTTCCGCCCCACAACTTGAGTCTTCCTACACTGGCACATGTCTCTACATGATGCGTGCATCCCAAGGGTCGCTCCAACAGCAAGAGGAGATAGCATGAAACCCAGAGTGAGCTTCAGCACCTCCATTCACCCATATCTTGTCACCAGAAGTCTAAAATGAGAAATCTTGAACAAACAAAATGGTTGCTAAGGGAGATTTGCCTCTTAACAGAATAGCTGCCCATATGGGAATGGCCAATCATAAAATATAAATTTAATGGAAATAAATTTGTTCCTGAAGATACTCTTTAATATCCAGTGGGGCTTTGGAGAATGCAAAAGATCCTGTGATGGGCTTCCTCACAAAATTAACAAAATCAGTCTAATACATTTCTAGTATTTTCAAAATTCATTTTTGTATTGCACATTTTACAGATGTTACATATTTGTTAAAGACACAATATAGATGAATTGTATTGGTATATTCATAAGTTACTATTGTTAAATTACTATAAGTTGCTATGTTATGTGTGCATTATAAAAGGGCAATTATTAATAATGGTCATTTTTGAAAATGGGATTATTAATCTTTTGGCCAGCAAGTACATTTGAATCAAAATAAGGGGGTTATATACCTGTTGATCTATAGCAGAACATTTGATAAAACTGAGCTCTTTGAAATGAATAGAAATTCCACAGGACTCATTCTATTTAAAAATCACATACTTCAGTCTGTCTGAAAATCTGAATGAAATCAAAATGAAGTGCATAAGTCTATGAAGGAAACAACCAAAAGGTTTCCAATAGTTGTGTAATAATAGAAATTGCATGCAATGTGAAAATATGTGACCTATATAGTTTAATGTGTTGCATTGCTTATTATAGAATAGTCATACTTAGTACTCAAATACACAGTGCTTTATTTATAGATAAATATCACATGTGATTCATATCCTTATGCTTATTTAACAGACTTTAGCAAACAATGTTACAGAACCCCTGGTTGTCCTCTAGAATGGGAAAATGTGCCAATAATTGACATAATTACTCCCTCATGCTTTGTTCTACTGGTAGACAGCCTATGTTGATGTTAAAATAAATGTGTTGAAAGAAAAACAAAACAAAACAACCTAACTGTAACTACAGGAGTACAGGATAACAGTCTGTGTCATGACTGCTATTAGAGCTGAAGTAACCAAGACAAGAAATAAAGAGACTGGAATCAATAAAACTATTTTCAAGACCATGATCAAAAACTGAGCATCTTCAACATCAGAGGATGGGCAACATAAAGCCAGTATCCACATCACACAAGAGAAAAAGACACAGAATGTAAAACCTGGAGCTAACAGGTAAAAACCACTAAATTGATTAGTGGTTCTTCTGACTTGGGCAACAGCTGATTCTAAGGAGATGGGGCACTGGGATCCAGAGGAAGAAGGGAAAATGCAATACCCAGGAAGAAATGTGCTACATTTACTTAATTGTACTACCAATGAAAAAGAATCTGAATGTACTGTGCTTGAAGTTGAAAGTCAGAAAGGTTCAGTTGCTAAAAACACTGAGAACATGGACATTTGCCCTACCATTTTTATTAGATGGACAGGAGAGTTAAAACTCTGATTTCTGCTGAAAGGTAATGGAAATTTCCCATGCTGAGATCCCAGAATAGAAGAAAGAGTTCAGGAATGAAAACAGGGAAGGCTAGAAAGTCTTCTACTTTCTACTTTCCTCTTATAGAAAGTTAAAGAGTTAAAGAACTCTCTGACAAATTGAAGGACAAAAAGGACAAGTATAAAAAGTGGAAAGAGGGGCAAATAACTTAGGCAGAATAACAGCAAATAACCTGACCCTATAAAGATGAAGTGAGAAAAGCTAAGGCTCACAATGAACAAAGGCTTGCAACAAAAATAAAAAATAGCAAAATTCTTTCTTTCTTTCTTTCTTTCTTTCTTTCTTTCTTTCTTTCTTTCTTTCTTTCTTAAGAAGAGCTTTTTCCAATAAGAAGACAAGAAAAAAGGCAAAGAAACAATTGGTCCATTGCTGGGAGAAAGTGGCAAGAAGGTGACAAGCAACAGGGAGAAAGCAGAACTACTTAATTCATTTTTTGCAATAAAGGGAAAAACAGTCCAACCTATCAAAAACAGAAGGAACACAAGTTAAAATAGGAAAGAAAATGGTAAGTGTTGAGGTAATTCCCCATTAGGAGAATGAGTGCATACAGGGAGACGTATCTGAGAGTAGTGTTTAAATAATACACACACAGAACACAGATACACTGTACAGTAAATGTAGGTTTTTACTTCCAGAAATGTGAAGCAAAGTCCAAAATAGGCAGTCCAAAGTCATTCACAGGTAAATCAGTCAGTTTTTCAATCCAGGGATAATTCAGTAACAAAGTCCNAAATAGGCAGTCCAAAGTCATTCACAGGTAAATCAGTCAGTTTTTCAATCCAGGGATAATTCAGTAACAAAGTCCAGTGTCAAAAAAAACAGTTCAGTATCAGACTTACATCAAATCCAGAAATATCAGTCAATTAGGAAAAATGGAGCAACGGCAATACTTTCCAACAGAAGGAAACAGAGACTTACTCACACACTCTTCTGAGACTAAGGCTAAACAACCCAGGTTTCTGGCTCCATCTTATGGCCATTTGAGTAACCCCACCCCATTGCAGTTTTTAGCATGCTCTTAAAGAGATGGGATTACATCCCAATGTTCTGAAGGAACTGGCAGATGAGATCTCAGAACCACTGAATTATATCTTTCAAAGATTCTGGAGCACTGAGGAACTGCCAGAGGACTAGAAAAGAGCTGATGTAGTTCCCATTTTCAAAAAAGGAAAAAAAATAGTTCCAGGAAACTACAGACCTATCAGCTTGACCTCAATACCAGGGAAGATTTTGGAAAAGATAATCAAGCAACAAGCACCTAGAAGCAAACAAAGTAATAACCAAAAGCCAACACGGGTTTGTTAAAAACAGATCATGCCAGACTAATCTTATTGCATTCTTTAACAAAAGGACAAAATCAGTTGACCAGAGAAAACTGTCTATATAATTTACTTGGAGTTCAGTAAGGCATTTGCTAAAGTAGACCCTAACCTTCTACTTGATAAAGTAGAAAAATGTGTGTTAGACAGCATCACCACCAGATGGATTCGTAACTGGCTGACCAACCTCACTCAACGTGTATTCCTCAATGGAACTGCATCTACATGGAGGGAAGTATGCAGTGGAGTACCCCAAGGCTCTATTTTAGGCCCAGTACTCTTCAACATCTTAATCAGTGACTTGGACAAAGGGATAGATGGGGAACTCATCAAATTTGCAGACAACACCAAGCTGGAAGGAATAGCCAACATTCCAGAAGATAGGTTGAAAATACAGAAGGATCTTGACATTGGGCGCTATCTAACAAAATGAAATTTAATGGTAAAAAAGTAAGGTTCTACATTTAGGCAAGAAAAACCAAATACACAGGTACAATATATGTGGTACCTTGCTCAATAGTAGTAACTGTGAGAGGGGGAAGAAAGGAAGAGGGGGAGAGGAAGAGAGAGAGACAAGACACAGAGAGAGAAGGAGAAAGGGAGAAAGAGAGAGAGAGAGAAGACACATAGAGAGAGGGAGAAGGGGGAAGGGGAGAGGGAAAGAGAGAGAGACAAGACAGAGAGAGAGGGAGGGAGAAAGTGTGAAAGAGAGAGAGAAGAGAGAGAGAAGAGGGAGAGAAGGAAAGGGAGAGGGAGAGACAAGACACAGAGAGGGAGAAAGAGAGAGAAAGAGAGAGACACAAGACATTGAGAGAGAAAGAGAAGGAGAAAGGGAGAGAGAGGGGTGGGAAAGAGAGAGAGAAGACACAAAGAAGGGGAGAAATGGAGAGGGGGGGAGGGAAAAAGAGAGACAAGACAGAGAGAAAAAGAAAGGAAGAAAGAGAGAGAAAGAAGACAGAGACAGAGAAGGAGAAAGGGAGAGGAGTGAGAAAGAAAGAGAGAGATAAAACAGAAAGAGGGAGAAAGGGAGAAAGAGAGTGGGAGAGGGAAAGAGAGAGAGACAAGACACAGAGAGAAGGAGAAAGGGAGAGAGAGTGGGTGAGAAAGAGAAAGAGAGACAAGATACAGAAGAGAGAGGGAGAGAGGGAGAAAGGAAGAGGGGGAGAGGGAAAGATAGAGAGACAAGACACAGAGAGAGGGGAGAAAAGGAGAAGGGAGTGGGAAAGAGAGAGAGAGACAAGACAGAGAGAGAAAGGAACAAAGGGAGGGGAGAGAGATGAGAGAGGGGAAAACAGAGAGAGAGAAGACACACACACAGAGAGGGAGAAAGGGAGAGAGAGGGAAAGAGAGAGACAAAACAGACAGAGAGAGAGAGAAAGGGAGAGAGAGAATGGGGAGAGAGAGAGAAGACACAGAAAGAGAGGGGGGAGAAAGGGAGAGGGGGAGAGGGAAAGAGAGACAAGACTCAGAGAGAGAGGGAGAAAAAGAGAGAGAGAAGACAGAGAGAAAGAGGGAGAAAGAGAGACAAGACACAGAGAGAGAGGGGGAGAAAGAGGGGGAGAGGGAAAGAGAGAGAGGGGACACAAAGAGAGAGGGAGAAAGGGAGAGAGAAGGGTGGGAAAGAGAGAGAGAAAACAGAGAAAGGGAGAGGGAGATGAGACAAAGAGGGAAACAGAGAGAGAGAAGACACAGAGAGAGGGAGAGGGAGAAAGAGGGGGAGAGGGAAAAAGAGAGACAAGACAGAGAGAGAGAGAAAGGGAGAGAGAGAGACAAGACAGGGGGAGAGAGAGAAAAAAAGGAGGAGAAAGGGGGAGCAGGGAAGAGAAAGAGATCGAGATCCCAGTGTTCGGTTTTCTGTGGGAAATGGGTCCAAATGACTGTTTGAGTATTTAAGATTGCAGAAACAGGCAGACAAGCTAAGTTCCTGAAGGACCCCATCCTGTCAGTGGGAGTCCAGGTGCTTCAGCAAGCGGCATGCTGGATTCATATTAATGGTCCACGGGATTTAAAATTATGAATTTGGTGGTCCCTGAGGTCCAAAAGGTTGGAGACTCCTGCTCCAAGGCACCTGAGAGCAGGACAAGAAACAGTGGGTGGAAATTAATCAAGGAGAGAAGCAACTTAGAACTAAGGAGATATTTCCTGACAGTTAGAACTATGAATCAGTGGAATAACTTGCTTCCAGAAGTTGTGAATGCTCCAACGCTGAAAGTTTTTAAAAAGATGTTGGATAATCATTTGTCTGAAGTGGTGTAGGCAGGGGTGGGACACGACAGGGTTAACTACCGGTTCTGTGATCTACGAGGTTCAGTGATTTATGATGTGCTTCCCTGCATGCTTGTGCATGCCTGTAAATCATCATCAGCACATTGCGTGCAGAGAAGCAGCCTTTTAAACAG
This sequence comes from Laticauda laticaudata, assembly GCA_004320025.1. Taxonomy (NCBI): domain Eukaryota; kingdom Metazoa; phylum Chordata; class Lepidosauria; order Squamata; family Elapidae; genus Laticauda; species Laticauda laticaudata. The sequence goes on from BHFT01069524.1 coordinate 10,428, forward strand.
CCCTCTTTTCCTGCTTTTTTAACTGCAGCTGTGCCTCTCACAGCAGCTGAATTTGAAAAATCAGGAAATAAAGGTCAGGTAAGGTGGGTGGGCGGGCAAAACATCAGCAGACATGGAACCAGTTCTATGTCTGCTCTTGTTCAGAGCTCCCAGTTCTACAGAGGTGGACAGAACCTGTAAAAAAAACCATCCCTGGGTGTAGGGTTTCCTGACTAGGCAGGGGGTTGGACTAGAAGACCTCAAGGTCCCTTCCAACTTTATTATTCTATATTCTAATTCTATTCTATATCCAGTGACCTGGGAGAGGTTCTCAGAACCTCCATCTCCCTAAGGTCCAGGAAGAAAAAATGGAGAGATTTCATTGCATGAGCTATGCTGTAAGAGGACTTCATGACAGAGCAGAGATACTTTTTTCAGAATGGCTCTAACACTTTTTTTTTTTTTTGAGAATTCACTGACAGCAGCAGTGGAAACTAATGAGATGATGGTTATGGAAAGACATTTGACAGCTAGATACGAGCTTTAAACTGTTAGTCATGGGGCTTTTTCCAAGTAATTCCATAGTTTTCAGTAATACCTCTGGATATTTGTTTTTCCTTTCTTTTATTAGTTAGACAGCATCAATTTTCAGTTTCAGTAAGATTTCTTAGCCAATTTTATTTATAGCTGGATCTGCAAGCACCCTCTCTTCTGGTTTCTCTTGCCTGTTTTTACTAATAACCACCAGGAAAGGAGTAAACTATGGTTTGAAATTTACATTGTAAAGAGAACTGTTTTTCACTATTGAACATTATGAAATCTCCATGTTCCCTAATGAACAAAAGACTGTCAGCATTCCAAGAAAAATCCATTCCTGTCAGTAACTCCAAGAAACACATCATCTCAAAGTACTTTTATTAGAATAGCCCCTGGCACATTCTGTGGAATTCCAAAACTAAAAATTTCCTGGCTTCCACACAATGTCCCAACCTACAAACCATCCCCCTTTCCCTCATCATCGCATCAATCAATCCCAAAGTAAGTTCTAATTCATTCTGCACCACACTCTTTAACCTTGGACAATCAAAAGAATTATATTTTGTTTACTAAGAGCTACTCAATTTATATCACTCCCTCCCACTTTCTCTAGCTATATAGCAGTGATGAATTCTATAGCTGACAAAGACACCGGCGAACATTTTCTCTCTCTGACTACTCTTATCTCCATCCCATCCAGGGATAGGATTCAGGCAGTTTGGGCCGGTTTAAGCAAACCGGATGTCATATGTACACCTGGTTTGCTGAACTGGTAGTTGAAGTGACCGGCTGGCCCTGCCCACCCCGCCCTGCACCTCCCAGGAGCCTCCACGCAGCCCATTTTGGATGCAGGTAAGTCCAAGGTCCACACAGAAGCTCTAGGGGGGTGAAAAACAGCCCTCCCGGAAGTTCTGGAACAGAACATGGCCTGTGTCTGGCTTCCAGAGACCCTCCGGAGCCTGGGGTAAGACACACTCAGACTCAAAATATCTTAATTCTGTTAACCATTATTTAGGCTTACAACAGAATTGGCATTTTCTCTGTTATGAGCAAAGAAAGTAATGTACAAAAATATTTTTGTATATTACTTTATTTCAAATTACTTCTTGAAGTGTTTAATGACCGTTAGTGCTGAACACTGAAAGAGAACCAAGTTCTCTCTTCCCCCAGTTAATAACAACATTTTTGCTTTCTATCCCAGGACAAATATGGGTGTATTTGCACCTGGCTAGAATGTGTATAGATATATGCCAAAGGCAACTCTATAGCTCTGGGCAAATTTGAATGAATTTTCATTTGAATACAAACCACACCTGAATCATTCATTTTGCAGAAATCAGCACAACCCAATGAAACTATTCTGCAGAAATATACAGAAGATCAAATTAAGGAGGCTGGGGCTGGCAGAAATAACAAAAAAATGGCTCTGGCTAGGATTAAAAGGAAAATAGAAGGAGAGTGAGGTTTTCTCCCCCTGATTTCGTGTACTGACAAACCTTTAGAATCTTTTCCAGGTAATTCCAGAGTTTTCAAACAGCAACTCTATTGATTTTGAGTCATGAGTCATATGTGGCCCTGGAAATGGGAGAATGAAGCTTTTAAAATGCAATCACCAAAGCCACACAACAACTTTGAGCTTCACTTTAAAACAAACATAGCTTGCTGCACAATGCAATGGCGATTGATGTTTTTCATCAAAACCCAATTATCATTCTAGCCTACACAGAACTATAATGCCACGCTAACTTAGCCAAGGCAAACACATTGCAAACATCTGAAAAATTTAGATCTCTGTTTTTGGAATGTAACCTGTTATAGTTCTCCAAGGCGTGCTTAATCTTGCCCATGAAGTAAGCAAACATAAAGGAAAGCACTTCTTTTAATCAAGCATTTGCAGAAGTTAACTTTCATGAATTTCGGAAAATGGGAGGAAAGACTGGCAAAGTCTTTGAGAAAATGGTTAAAGAAGGGATTTAAAAACAAAAACAAAACAAAACCAGCTTAAGCAAACTGTGACCCATCCAGTCAAATACAGCACACCAGTCACATACCATGGCCTCCTGAATACTTAGCCAACTTTCTTGTTTTTGTTCCTGTCAGTTAGAAGAAACAGGTTGCATCTGATGAACGAGAATAAGGGGATTGCAAAAATTGTGCAATTTATTTTAAACAAAAAATATTGCACCTTGGAGGTTCTGATATATAACTACTGGCAATCTGTTGGTTTTAGTTTTGGCTGGCGCTAAGTATTGCCCTCTGATAGACCTTAAGTATTACATTACAGGAACATGCCATTCTCTTGCTCGATAGAACAGTAGAAAGAAGTAGATAGAGTTTTCTTATTTGTCTCAGCTACTCTTTGGCACAAATGCAGGGAGAAAATAAGACATTCTTCGCTTGAGTATTTTATAACACGAAAGCTTTTTGTTTATTCCTTCCTCCATAAGGAGTCCGAGATAATAGCTAAGCAAACAAAGTAAAATTGGATCTAACCGAGTTTCCTGGGACTCGATATTTATAATGATTTCCCTTCATTACCCCTGATTACCCTTATTACCCATGATTACTGTTTTTAATGATAATTATTCGTATGAACTCAATCACATGAATCGTGGTTCATGCATAGAGTTTCACCTCACAGCATTTTACATAGACCGCGCATATAATTATGATACAGAGTTTATTCTGGTGAAGAGAAATGCTATCCTTCAGGTCGCTGTGGCTTCGATGCAAATGCGTGTGTTGCGTAGTCGCGACATGCGTCCCCCTCTACCAGGAACCAGTCTATAAAACAATATACATTATATCACTAATTATGTCTCTACTTGTGCTCCAGGTTTATTGGATATTGTGTATGGAAATGCCTATATCTTATTTGACACACTCTGCTACTTCACCAGGTTTTGCTTCGTTTCAGGATATCCTTTCCATCTACCAGAGTTTCGTAACTACTGTTCTAGATATCCGAGTCTAGATTTATCATTTCGCCACGGTTACATCTTTTACTATTCAAAGATTCCTCAGTTGACCATATATACCACTGTGTTCTAGGCTTAGTACAACCTGCATGAAATAACGCGATGTATTCGATGTAACATGGTGTCGTTTTAGAGTGTTACATTATGGGGTTTATCATTTTCATAATTTGAAAGGTTCAAATATTTTGATCCCAATTTTCGACTATTAGGTGTAATTTTATATATTTAGTTGTTCGTAAACATTGATCTCCAGGTTTGAATGCTTTATACCTTTCCTTTCTTGTCTGCTTGCCCCAATGTTTATATTCTAGTGCCTGTTTGATTGAGTACGGGATCTCCCTTCG
>BHFT01069525.1:0-10976 GCA_004320025.1 Laticauda laticaudata
GCGCAGTGAACGCTTTGCATCCGCTAGGCATCCGCTAGGCATCCGCTAGGCATCCGCTAGGCTTCCGCTCTGCATCCATTCCTTCTGCTGCGCATCTGCTTCGCTGTTCTCCCCCAGAAGCTCTGCGGATGTGCCACCCGCTTCCATCCGCTTCCATCCGCTAGGCTTCCATGAAGCATCCGCTTTCCATCCTGGCTACGTCCTCCCCCTGTCCATTCCTTTCCGTTGTTGTCCGCTCTCTTTATGCAAATTTGGGACACTTTTAAGAGCGTATAACAACGGATGGAACATTTTCTCATCCGCTGTTTCCTTTTTACATACGTTTTGCATCCGTCGGCCTATGTGAAGGCCCTTAAGCACCACAAGAGAGACAAAGAAGTAGCACAAATGAAACAAAATTGAAGAGATGGAGATGAAGCCATGCTGCTTTCATTTTCTTCCTCTTCTTTCATTGCAGAAATTGTTTATAAAGAGTCTTTTAACTTCGGATGGCGGTCCTCAATGCCCAGTCCATGGACTGGCACTGGACCTCAACATACCAGAAACTGGGCTGTGCAACAAGTGTAACCCATTTGTGGGATGCAGGCAGCATGGGAAAACATGCCCTCTCTGGTTTGCGGAAAAAGCTCTCCCCGTGGAACTGGGCACTGGTGTCCAAAATCTCTGTCTTAAGAGATTTTAGGTGAAAAACATTCTGGATGGGATTTGCATAATCTACAATTAGCAATAAGAAATTTATTGGCCAACTTGCATTCTCAATCAGTCATGGGCTAGGAGCAAGAGTGGGATTCTTCCAGTTCGCACCTGTTTGCTAGAACCAGTTGTAAACATTCTAAGCAGTTTGGAGAACCAGTTGTTAGAAGAAATTACTGGCCTAATTCTGTAAGGGAGGCAGGAAAGAAACATTCTGGTGTTGCTTGCAGAAATTGCCTCTCCGTTAACCCTTGTTACATTCTTGGCAGGACTAGACTTCCTGTCTCTGGAACTTCTCTTGAATTTTTTCCCCTCCATTGCTGGTACTTTGCTTGTGTGGAGTGACCATTCAAAGTTACAATGGCACTGAAAAAAGTGACATGACAATTTTTCACACTTACAACTATTGCAGCATGCCCACAATCATAAAAGGCCAGGTGAGGAGATGCGTGCCTCAGTGTGATATTGAGTTGGCCACACGCAGCCAATAACATGATCACCAAGCCATATCCACCCAGTCACATGACCACCAAGCCATGCTCATCACCTAAACCACACCCACAGAACCGGTTGTTAAAAATTTTGAATCTCACCCCTGGTTAGCAGTAAAGCTTACCTTTACATCTCAACTTATGATGGTGAAAATTCACTGATTCTTCTAAAAGTATTACATGGTGAATTCTCTGCAGAAATTCAGAGCTGGAATGCTTTGTTGGTAGCTAAATGTGCAGCAATTTAACTTGATAGATTCATCTGTGGAGTATAAATGGGAATCATGCAGTCTTTCCACTTGCAAAGCTAAAAGGTAATATGTGAAGTTGGCTGCTAATGGGAGTTGATCACGAATGAAGTATGTGTGAACCTCAAATAAATTGATAAATTAAAAGTTTCCAGACACAATTACACAGACTCATGTTATTCTCTACTTGGGAATAAAGTTCCTCTAGATCAGTGGTTCCCAAACTTTTTCAGTCCACCACCCTTTTGGTGCTACAAACTCATCCTCGGTGCCCCTCACCCAGGGGTGGTATTTAAATTTATGTGGGTATGACCTAATTTGAGGGTGTGGCTTGCTGGTCACATGACTGGCTGGCATGGCTTGCTGGCTGGGTGTGGCTTGCTGGTTACATGACTGGGTAGGTGTGGTTTGGTGGTCATGTGACTCATGGTGGGCATAGCCAGGTAACTGGCAAACCAAATATAAGTGTTCCTCATTTAATGGCTGGTTGTTTAGCAAGTGTTCTAATTTATGACTGGCCTCCCCAGAGCTACTTGACCTGTTTTTGGAGTTTTGACAGCTGTGCGCGCGCACACACACACACACACACACACNTTTCTTTATTTTATGTTGCTGAACTGCATTGACATGTGTGTCCCTTCTTGTGAACAGCCCAGAAGCTTTTGTGATTCTTTGCAGCAAAAATTACTGACCTCTGGCTTTGCTCTACTTTTCAAACGTGCCACCACTGCTGTGTTCTAGGTGCTGGGCCCGCAGGTCTATCCCACTGAGCCTGCTGTACCGGAGGGACCTGCCAAAGCAAGCCTGAGCGAAGAGGTGCACCAAGTCAATGGGGTGAGCCTGAGAGAGTGAAAGAGAAAGAGAGAAAAGAAACAGAGAGAAAAAGAGAGAAGGAAGAAAAGAAAGAGAAAAGGGAAAGAACGATAAAGGTTCAGAAAAAGAAAAGGGGGATGGAAGGAAGGGACAGAAAGAAAGAGAAATAAAAAAGAGGGAGGAGGAAGATAATGAGATGTCTATTCTAGTCCAATCACCTGCTCCAGCAGGGTTAGAAGGGAGTGTGTGTGTGTGTGTGTGTGTGTGTGTGCCTTCTTGTAATTTACCAGGACATTTTGGTTTTGCCTTCTTCAGAATTGGCACTTTAAAACATTGGGGAAAAGTAGTTTTTTTAGGGTGGAGATCTGGTTCAATGGATCCTGTTTAAAGTCTCAACAAAAAGTGAGACCTTCCTGATAGTCTTGACCATGTTTCATCCACAAAATCTTTAATAGAATCCAAAGATGTTTCAATATGCTAGCACAGATGGTTCAATGTGGAAAAGGGCCTCAGTCTAAACTAGGCCTCATTTCAATCTGATGCATCAGGTTTCTCTCTCTCTCTCCCCCTCCCTCCCTGATTGGCTTTGCTCTACTTTCCTGATGTGCTTGCAGGGCCAATGGATGGAGAGAGGACAGAGAGAGAGAGACAGGTAGGTAGGTAGATAGATAGATATACTGGTTGGTAGGTAGGTAGGTAGGTAGATAGGTAGGCAGGCAGACCTTTTGGATGAATGTATGGATAGATAGATAGACAGATATGTAGGTAAGTAGATATATTGGTAGATAGGTAGGTAGGAAGATAGGTAGGCAGGCAGGCAGGAAGACAGACAGACAGAGACCTTTTGGATGGATGGATGGATAGATATGTAGGTAGGTAGGTAGGTAGACAAATCTATATAGATTGATAGGTAGGTAGAAAGACAAGCAGGCAGGTAGATAGGTAAGTAGGCAGGAAGGCAGGCAAGCAGACATACAGACAGATCTTTTGGATGGATGGACAGACAAACAGGCAGAATGTGACAGTGGTGACACTTTAGGAAAGTAGAGCAAAGCCAAAGTGACTTTCCCAATGTGTTGCCGCCATTGCATTTGATGCCATTGAGCCCCTTGCCCCGCTCTGGTGCAACAGTAAATGGGATGAGCCTGAGGTGCCAGTGCCTCGAATGCCCCCCTGCCACCTCTTAGTGCCCCCCTTCAGCAGCCACTTCTGAGCAGAGCCCGTCCCAACATCGCTTTGCACAAACTTCTAGGCCTTGGCCCACCAAGCAAAACCTCCCGACACTCAACTCCACGAAGAACGCTCAACATGCTGAAAGGCCCACCCTACGTAATTCCTGCGACAAAAATACAAGGCGGCGCATGCGCTTTTACCTCGCTTCTTTGGGAAAATCTTCCTCGCAGCTGGCTTGACCCAGCCCATGTGGAGACCTGTTGCAGCTCAGTGTAGACCAGACTTCTGGGATGGGAAGGGAAGCGCCTGCAGCGCTGCGCTGTGCTGATCTCCTGTGACTATGAAAAACCTCCAGCTACTGCCTTTTTTTCAGCGTGGCTGGACTCCTCCAGCACCCCTGTGAGGCATCCCCCCCCAGGGGGCAGTACTGCCCCACTTTCGGAACCACTGCTCAAGGTGATCATTTGAGAGAGAGAAATCTTCAAAACATGCAAAATGAAGTTGATAGGCTATCTGTGACAAAGTTCTAAATTTTTGATGTTGTCCCTCAGGTTGAGGTAAGCAGTAACAGGAAAAGACACATGAGATATTGTCATCTGTCCCTATCCTGGCATTAAATCACGTCCAATCACACTATAGTCCAAAGAAAAAGAAGAGAGTAATTCTAAAACATCCAGGTGCCCTTCTCTGGGACTTAAGCCCCTGTCACACTGCACCAATGGATGCAAAGAGGATGTAAAACGGAGAAAAAAGCTTGCCACCCGTTGGTTAACGCGTTGTATCCGTTCTGTACTCATTGCCTCCGTTTTGCTTCCTCTCTATCCGTCCAGCATCCGTTTATGGATGTTTCATCCGCTCAGAAAGTTTTTGAGCTGCTAAAACTTATTTGCGCGGAAATGTATATCCAATTCGTCCGTTCTGCATCCGTTACGCATCCGCTATATACCGCTAGGCATCCATTCCGCATCCGCGCAAACTCGCATCGCTCTGGACGCAGGGAGGAAGCGGGAACGGACGCAGAACGATGCAGAACGGATGCCTAGCAGATGCAGCACAGAAACAAAGCATTTTAAAAACGGAAAAAACATTTGCAAGAGGGGACCATATCTGGATATTAAGGATATCTTAGAGGATGCCTAGAGGATGCTAGAAGATGCGAGAGGGATACCCATACTGCCTATAAAAAGGGGAGGCAACTCACCTGCATCTCAACTTTCAGCCCAGCAGCCCAGACTGTACAGACCTCTGAAGCCTTTCATCTGAATCTTCCTCTTCCAAAGAATCCAGTCATGTCCAACCGTTGTCGTAACAGTCCTTTTGGCAGCCAACATCCTTCTGCAACAGTGCGAAGCCATCTACAGGCTCTGTGAACTCTACCTACGGGAAGAAAAGGAGGTGGCCAAGAAGCGTCTGGGTCGAAGATGGATCGGGAGAGAGCAGAGTACGGACTGTACAACAAGCTGGTGGTGGAGCTCAGAACGAAAGACACTCGGGCATTTAAAGAACTTCATAAGGATGCCTCCAGCCATGTTTGATGAAGTTGTGGAAGAGGCTGACACCCAGGTTGACCAAGGCAACACCAACTTCGGGCCAAGCCTGGAACCTGGGCTCTAGTTGGCTCACTCTGCCGCACCTGGCCTCAGGGACCACCTACAGGAGCATGCAGTATGGCTGGAGGGTGCCACAAGCACCATCAGCATTGTGGGTCAGAGAAGTGGTGGCAGACATTCATTGAAGTATACCTGGAAGAGCTCCTCCAGTGCCCCTCCACTGAAGAAGGCTGGAAGAAAGTTGCAGAGCAGTGGTATCGAAGTGGAACTTCCCCCACACCGTTGGAGCCATAGATGGCAAGCACGTGGCCTGCAAAGCTCCAGCCAAGTCAGGGTCCACTTATCAACACTACAAGGGCTTCTTCAGCATCATCCTTTGCCATGGTCGATGCTGACTACAAGTTCATGTACATCGATGCTTCAGGCAATGGCTGATGTTCAGATGCCCAGGTACACAAAGCCAGTGACCTCAAGGAGGGGCTGGAAGGCAACCTCATCATGGGCTTCCCAGATCCAGACCCCTGCCCAACGACACGCAAAGATGTGCCCTATTTCATCGTAGGAGATGAGCCTTCTCCCTCCAACAACTACCTCATGAAGCCCTACACTTCCAGACTCCTCACCCGTGAAGAGAGATCTTCAACTACAGGCTGTCCAGGGCAAGGCGGGTGGTGGAGAACACCTTTGGCATCCTGGCCAACAGGTTCCAGGTACTTCTCACCACCATGCAGCAATCGCCCAGAAGACCCTGAGGAGGATCGTGGAAGCTTGGCTGCATCCTGCACAATCTCATGCGCACCCGCTACCCAGTGTTGCAGAACAGGCTTGTGGACCTCCAACAAGGCAATGGGGACATGGAGCCTGGGGAATGGAGGCAAGGGTGAAAACCTGATAGACACTGAGGATGTGCAAGGCCCCACGTGAAGGGAAGAAGCAGCGCAACCTCCTGAAACACTGGTGCAACTCCACCCAGCTGGAGCAGTGGAGTGGCAAGACAGGATGGTAAGATGATTAATGGGTGCTTCCTTCAGCCTGTCTTATCACACTGATGAGATTGGGCATGTGTGTTGGTGGGCCTACAATGAACAGGGCGTTTAATAAAGAGTTGTGTTTGTGTTGACATTGTGTGTGATGATTATTACGTTGTTATTGATAATAAAGGGCCATAGGTGTGGCACCTGGGAGGGTGCACCATACAGTCCCACTGTGCTTAACTGGAAGGTTTATCTATCCCAGAGCTATCCCAAAGTTATCCCTTCCATCCCACAGCTATTACCCATCCCACAGGTATCCCTGCCAACCCCACTGCTATACTTAACCCCATCCCACAAGCATGCAAAGGCTTAAACCAATTCTAAAATTTTCCACCAAGACTTTATTAAAAAATAAAGTGAACAACAAGCTGTAAAAGAATAAATGACCCACGTCAAGTGTCCAAATAAAAGTCCACAGGTAGCCAGCCAGCCAGTCTCTAGCACTCCTCTTGATCACTCGGAGGTGTGCCCAGTCTCAGGGGTGAAGGGTCCAGGTGCTGTGGAGGTGGGTGCTACTGCAGTGCTGGTTGAAGCACCACTGGGTGCCTGGCCCCAAGAGGACAAAAAGGTGGTGTGTTTGAGAAAGCTCTCGATGCTGGCTCAGACCCGTGATGCTGAGAGGTCCTTCTCATGCCTATGGGGTGTCAGCCCCCAGTATGATGACAGATGTACTGAGGCGGGCTTGGCTGTAGGATGGGATGGAGAGGAGTAGTGTTAGTGGGGCCTGTCTGGTCTGCAGCTGGATGAGGAACTGACGGTGGGTGGCATCGGTGGTGTGGGTGGCATCGCTGTCGTCGGTGGCATCATTGGTGTGGGTGGTATCGGTGGCATCAGTGGAACCGGTGGCAACGGTGTTGCCCGCAATGACTCTGTGCCTGGACTGGAAGGGCTGCTGCCTGTGCTGCTGGACCTCTCCTGGTAGCCATAGCCCTGGTAGGTGAGGGCCTGTGGGAAGCCTTGGAATGGGAGGGACATCACCTGGGGTGGAGGAGCAGGCCTGGACTGGGTGGGAGCAGGTTCCTCTGGGTCTTGGAGGGTTGTGAAGCAGATTGGTGATCCGGTCCTTCACCACCTGGTACTGGGGTTTCCGCCATGTCCTGAGGTGTCTGGTTCACAATAGCGTGAAGGAAGGGCTTGCGGTTGGAGAATGAGGAGTCGGTGTGGACCCAGCTGAAAGAGGAGATTTATGCTGCTCCGGATGGTGTCCCTGATCTCCAGCAGGACAGTGTGGTCTCTGCCCCTCCTGTCTGGCTCTCTGCCTTTCTGTGGAGGTGGTGCTGGGGGGGTGGATGCAGGTAGGTGATGTGGTGGGAAGTCCGTCTCCTTTCTCCCACTTCACCAGGGAGTCCTCCACATTGCTCCACCATGGTTATAACAGCTGTCCATGGGTTCTCCGCCAGATGGCAACCTCCACAGAAACCTGCTGGAGATCAGGGACTGACTCTCAGCCGGAGAGGACTGGCTCTCAGCAGGCTGCCGGAGAGAGAGGGTAGTGAGAGGGGCTCCTGGTGCTCCTCGGTGGCGGATCTCACCTCCAGGAAGCTACGTCACCTAGCCATGACGTAGGTCTCTCTGTCCGTCAGCTTACCATGGCCTGGCCAGATTTCTTCAGGTGCAGCTTCCCGTACCAGGTGTGCATGTGCTTCCACCAGCTGAGGAGCACCTCCGAGTTATCCATACTCTCCGCTTCTCTCTCCAAGCAGCCTGCTCCTTTTGGTGTCCCGTACAGCGGTGTCCTTCTGCCACAGATAGTCATTCTCTCTCAGCCACTCCATCACCTATCCTCCGTTTCCGCTCCTCAATGGGAGTATTGGCCTCCCCCCTCCTTCCCGTTGTCACACATACAACCTCTCCCTCCCTTTGGCAGGAACCAGATGGGCCCTCACAGAGTGGCTCCCAGGTAGTAGGGGCTGCTCCTCCACCACCACCAGCAGGCAGCCCCAGCAGGATCATCATCATCATCAATCATCAATCATCACCAGTAGGATCATAATCTATCATCATAATCAGCAGCAGCAGCAGCAGCAGGATCATCCAGCAGCAGCAGCAGCACCAGCAGCAGCAGGATCAGCAGCAGCACCAGAGCAGCACCAGCAGCAAGCACGAGCCACAGCACCCAGCAGTAGCAGCAGGACCAGGATCAGCAACAGCAGAGTAAGCACCAGCAAGCGCCCAAGCAAGAACCAGGATCACGAGCAGGACCAGATCACGAGCAGGACCAGCAAGGACAGAAGACCAGGAGCACGAGCAGGATGAGCAGGACAAGCAAGTCCAGGAGCACGAGCAGGATGAGCAGGACCAGGCAGGACCAGCAGGACCAGGAGCAGTTTCAGCAAGAGTAAAGACACGAGCAGAAGCACCACCGCAGAAGCGTTCAGCATGAGTAAGCACCAGCAGAGCACCACCGCCAGGAGCAGCTTCGCAGAAGTCCAGCACCAGAAGAGCGAGCCGGAGAGCAGAAAAGCCCCACAAATAAAGAAGCAAAGTTCAGGGACAGGGGGCCGGGAGGGTACCCTGTCCCTATTGCCAGGGATGGCGGCAGGTTGCTTGAGGCTTTCGCTTCTTCCCCAATGGTTTGTGGGTTGCTGGCTGGCAGGGAGGCTGGCAGGGAGGCTGGCAGTTACCAAGGTGGCAGGAAGGCTGGCAACCAAGCTGGCAGGAAGCCTGGCAGGCAAGGCAGCCCAAGGCTGGCAAGGAAGCTGGCAGGAAGCCTGGCAGGAAGCCTGGGCAAAGGAAGCCTGGCAGGCAGGCAGGCACGCAAGGCTGGCAGGCAAGATTGGCTGCAGGGAGGCTGGGAAGGCAGGCTGGCAGCAAGGTTGGCATCAGGCAGAGAGCAAGGCTGGCAGGGAGGCTGGCCAGGAGGCTTGGAGGCAGGCTTGGCAGGAAGGCTGGCAGCAAGGCTTGCAGGCAGGATGCCCGGGCAGGGCAGGGCAGGCAAGGACTCGAGTAATCCGGCAGCAGGTTCCTTCCTCCAAAGCTGGCCATGTGCGAGCTGCTTCCCTTATATCCGCGTGGCTTACGCAGTGCATCCCCCCCGCATGTGCAATTGACGCTCGGCATCCATTCGCTTCCGCTGTGCATCTGCTAGGCTTCCGCTCTGCATCGCTTCATCCGCTGTGCATCTTGCTCTGCATCTGCCTGTATCGTTCCGCATCCACTTTGCTGAGGGTCCCCTGGAAAGCCCTAAGTGGATGTGCCATCCGGCCTCCATCCGCTTCATCCGCTTCCATCCGCTGGGCTTCCATTCCGATCCGCTTTCATCGACCCTTGCGTCCTCCCCCGTGTCCATTCCTTTCCGTGGTTATCCGCTCCGGTTATGCAAATTTTTGCACCTTTTGAAGAGCGGATAACAAACGGATGGAACATTTTGCTCGTCCATTGTGTCCTTTTTACTAATGTTTTGCATCCGTTGGGCAGTGTGACAGGGCCTTTACATTTTCTAGTGGACAAATAGATATTAATGGTGGTTTTCTGGACATGCATAACCATTTAATAACATAATTGGAAGGGACCTTGGAGGTCTTCTAGTTCTATACTGTTTCAGACAAATGGTTGTCCTATATTTCTTTAAAAATCTCTAGTGATGAAACACCTACAACTTGTTATGCAATCTGTTTAACTGTTTGATTGCTTTTACTGTTCTTTCCTTGAATAGTTTCCATCCTTTGCTTCTTGTTCTGCCTAGCATAATAACTGTAATGGAAAAGCTTTTCACTTCCCACTTCTAAAATGATAGACTTCAGCAGTGCAAGTTTTCCTTTGGGTCTGTCCATCAGAGGTGGGATTACAATTTATTGTGTGTAAACCACTTATTCTAAGCCCTTGTCATGACTATGTTTCCTGGATTAAAATTATTTCTTATTTAAATATTTAAGTGCAGATAAAGGTATCTCTAGTATAGGGTTACCCTCTGTAACAGTATAGGTCAATAGAAATGTCCATGCTCATGTTCCACCCATCAGTAGAGATCAAAAGCCAATGTCTAGGCCAGAGGTGTCAAACTGATGGCCCACAGGCCGGATGCGTCATGTGCAGGCCATACCCACCCCAGCTCTGCAAATGGGAAAATATTGCAAAATATCATGTGCTAGCAATATGATGTCATGAGTTTGACACCCCTGGTCTAGGCAATCTCTGACACCTCTTGGGATTCAACTTTGGAATCAATTTAGCAACAAACTGAATTGAAGGGTCCACATTTTGGTTGGGTATCAGTTGGGTTTCTCCTCTTCCCTCACCTGTGTAACTTATTATACCAGTAGAGATTATTGATGAACAGGTCTTATTCCTGTGGGTTTTTCATTGGTATTTATCTGATGGCCATTTTGGCTTGGGGGGTAATATTTCTATCTCAGGACATGGCTTAGAAATGGCTATAGATAACAAAAAAAAAATTATCCTGATCAAACCACATGCAGGGATTTGACTTGCAGAGAAGTAAAGTGAAAAAAAAAAAAAGAACTCATTTGTATTACAATCAGTTGCCATATTGGCATATGCTTATCCAAGTCAATCTGTAATGCCAGGTGTGTGTGTTTGTGAATTTTATTCATATTGTTTAGATCTTTAGTCAACAGGGAGATTTCTGCTTATTGCATAAATGGCTTTAACTCTTAATAGCATTCAGGAATTTGTGCTCTTCCTTTGTGTACTTGTGAATTTCTTCAGCAGTGTTAACAGAAAAGGGGTTTGGGGAAATAATCACTTATATCTATGGACATCTTGTGGTCACTCAAATTCCTTCAGAGCCTAGTTTGATTTTTTTTTTAAGTAATGAGAGTACAATCATTAAATAATGATAGTTCGTAATCATATAAGACTGTGTTAACTCTCTGTTAACCGCATCTTCCAGCTGTGTGAGAGATATCTCCCTATCTTAATTAATTTAAGGCCCTGACACACTGCCCAATGGATGCAAAACGGACACAACGGACAAGAAAAATGTTCCATCCGTTGTTATCCGCTCTCAGAAGG
>BHFT01069532.1:0-13521 GCA_004320025.1 Laticauda laticaudata
TGGAAGCCTGCACCCAATAGAAATCCCAACCACAAAACAGACATATTCACACCTAGAAGCACAAGACAGACTCCCTCTGAATGCACTCACAACAAAACACCCCCAATACACTCAGAGAGGCGATTTACAGGAATAGCATCACCTGACACAGACAGACTCCCTCTATCCTCCAACCTAACACACCCCTAATCCTCACCAGGCACCCAGCGTGAAACCCAGCTTCGATGAAGACTAGTCCGTACCTAAAGTTCACACAACCACAAGCGGCTTAACAAGCCTCACACACAAAACAGAGCTGGAGTCCACCATCAAAACAACCAAAACAGACACAGAAGAAACAGCAAAACACCAATCAATGCAAGCCCAGTCCAATGAACACAGAAGCCCAGGTAACTAGACCAATCAGAAAAACCAGCCAAATGTAAACAGAGAACGTGAGACAAACACTCTCCATTCAAAGCCGAGATGGCCGAATCTGCTGAATAGTTGCTAACAAGTTGAAACATAACTCTTAAACAGAACTACACATGAGCTACAACTTAACAGAACACAATGACGTGGAAATATCCGATCAGAAGCTAAACAGCACTAACTGTAGAGTACCCGCGAGAGCTTAAAAAAAAACATATATAATATAAGTATATAATATATTAAATTAGTGTTTTCTGAGTTATCGCATATTTGTATGTTGGATCTCTTATTCGGGTTTCTCCACGCCGGTAGGAATTGGAACTAGGGCAACGCTTCGATGAAGTCCATTCAGCATCTTCAGGCATTGTTTCAGCTCTGGCTCTCAGAGTGAAGAACCGGGAGAACACAGAGCTAAGAAACAAGCCGTAAAAGAAATAGACTTCATCGATAACGTCCCTATTTCCCATCTAACGCGCGATGAAACCCAAAAACCAGAGATCCATATATATTAAGAATTTCTGTTTTAAGCTTTCGTGACTACATGTGTGCTTTACTCCCCAGGTTTATCCCACCATCGTAGTCGTTAAAGGTCGCAATGTTCAGCCAATCTCACTGCAAATTATCAGGCTGTATGGATGGAGCCACAGCTCTGGTTTCAATCGAGGCTGTCATTTTATTGGCTAAAGAGTCGGATCCTGTGTCACTGACTAGAGTATTGATTGTTTTCGTCTTCGTCTGTTGTGCTTTGAGCTGCAACACCGTTTTGTTGAGGCTTTCAGTGGCAGGCTTGGCTTGGGAAAGGACGGCGCTACTACAGAAGCTAGTTCACCTGGCCGGGGGGTGTTTGAGCGAGTACTCAGGCCTGCTGTTGGCCCAGGTTTCCTGCTTTGAAATCTCCCCTGAAGTGCAGCTCCAAATGCTTGACAGTCTGGGTGAATCATCTCTCTATCAGCTTTCAGGCTTTTCACCTGCTCACTGGCTCTCTGATCGACTGTGCGGTTCTAGATGCTAGGGTTTTGGGCCATTGAAGGATGTATGACTGTGTTTTTCATGTGACTAGATGAGGAGTGTTCCACTTTATACTGGGGGCAACTTTTGTGATCCTCCGCGCAAGACTTATCTCTATGTCGTCCAAGATGGCTGGCCTGATGCACAGGAAAGCTTCGAAAGCCTGGTTTCCAGGCAATTATCTGGTTCTAAGATGGCGCTATTTTTTTTGTCTGTTTTGAAGCAGGCTTGATCGATGCCTGGTAGTCATCTACTGGAGTTGTCTGTATACCTCTGATGTAGGAGAACACGACTGTTCCATCAGGTCTGTGACCTAGCTCTGATAGTATGTCTTCGTGTGTTTTCGTGGACAACTGGTGACCATTGTTTTGGGAGCGCATGCTGTGCAACCTTTAGTCAGGATGCATAGTTCATCTTAATATCTGTAATGCCACCAGGCATTTGTTCTACGCTGATTTGTGTTTTGGCCACTGGGAAGTTTATCTGTGGGCGGGTGTGGTGGGGATTGGGCGTTGAGGAAGGCAGTGTGTGTGTTCTTCTGTAACGGTGTGTCCTACTGTGGCCATCTCGTTCTTGTTTAGATTAGTACATGTCTAGGAGATGGATTTGTTGTTTATCCTTCGCGCTCCATGTGAACTTGATTTGGGGGGTCGCCTTTTAGTGGTTACATACGGCGATCCATATGAAATTTGTGTACCCGCGAAACTAAAAAAACAAATATAGATAGCATAGACTTAGAATAAGAGTACTCGATAGGAGGTAAGATAGACTAATAGAGTAGATACTGACTGTTCAGTGTGCTCCTTCGGCGTATTAT
Source organism: Laticauda laticaudata (assembly GCA_004320025.1). Lineage (NCBI taxonomy): Eukaryota > Metazoa > Chordata > Lepidosauria > Squamata > Elapidae > Laticauda > Laticauda laticaudata. Next base: position 2,237 of record BHFT01069532.1, read on the forward strand.
GCGCAGCGTCATTGAGTTTGGCTTTAAATGTACGGTAAATGTTTCGGGTGCGAGGAATCTCACTCTGCCATCATCAAGCATGGCGCGTAGTCGCTGTCGTATTGCTAGTTGCGAGTATAAGCAGAAGCCAGATATGGCAATGAGCATCTGCCCAAACTGCTACAAACTTAAAAGCGAGCGAGCGTGCAGACTGGATAATTACCTCAGAAGCTGAAGCAGCATACATGTAATACGCACCGAAAACTTAAAAAAAAACCAAATATAGTATAGTATGTGTGTGGTTGTTGTGTACTATATATTGTAAAGTAAAACACATACCATTTCAAGCTTAACTAGTCTTAATGCATAAAATCTGGAACATCTTTACATTTCTTTGCAATATGAATATCATACACTTCCTTGGGAAAACTTAAAAACTTTCCATGGTTAATTCTTTTTCGGGCATATTTCTAACTTCTATTTTTAGAGAATCATTCCTAAATTAAAATGTCGGGCCTTTTAATTCTGCTCAATCATTTGAATTCATTTATTAGCAACACAACATGCCAAACATAAAGATAATATTTCCATCATCGTTATTTCTCGAAATTATTTCATTTGTAAGATACACGAGGCTCTCATATACCGTTTGAAGAATCCCCTAAATAATTTCACCCATATTCTCCTAAACAAAGCTTAGGTTGCACATCCTCCCGTTCCATTTCTTGGTTTCTGTCTTTACAACTTCTTATCCTTGCTTCTTGGCGGGCGAGTTGGGTCGATCGTCGTATCGATTAGCTAAGGAGCTTGAATGGTATGAAATGGCAAGGATGCGTGATGAACACTGCTCGTGAATAGCAGTCGCACGACGCTACGACCGGGAGGATTCATATAGGTAACTTAAATGTAAGGTATGAGATGATGCGATGCCCCTCTTCTTCTCCTCCCCTTTTACCCCATCGGTCTCTCACTTCTACGCGCTCATCTGTAATCCCCTCTTCTTCTTCTAAGATTGTACTACGTCTTTCAGTGCTTTGGTGGTTTTCTTTAGCTTAACGCTCACTCTCTTTCCCCCCTTTCTTTTCCCCCACCGTTGATAAATTAATTGATCATTAAAAGAATGAGCTTCACTTACTTGTCCCAGCTCTGTTCTGGCAAGCGTTCTTGTTGCTGTCACATAGTTCCAGACTCCCATTTCTAAGAATTTAGAAACAGAAAGCCAAAAGAACTTCTCCCTTCTTGGGAGGGCATCTTCTTTCCATTTTTTAAACTTTCCATTTCAGTGCTTCTAGAGAGTGATACCATTTTAAAAATTAAACAACCACCCAGTTAATGTTAGCATCCAGATGCAAAACAAAAACCACCAAGTAATCCAAATAATACCAAGGCTTTTCTATTTGCTTCTTTTTTCCACTTCTCTTCTGAGTGTCTATTATTTTAGTTCCGCAAGTTCATAAAATGTATCTTTGAGAAGTGTTGTAAAATTCTCCCTGTGAGTTCCTTTAAATTACAGTTCCATTTCTAATCCAGCAGTCTCCTTCCAGCCATTTCCAGATCCTGCCCTTCTATTCTTTTCTTCTGTCCAGTTTAAGAACTTTAAATGGCAGAAATCTTTAGTATCCCTTTGACTCATATTTCAGCGCGGATGCCTATTAATGTCAAAGGTTTTTTTTCAATTTCTGTGGCTAAGTCTCTAGCTGTCATGATAAAGGACGGGAAGAAAAAGAACTAATCCTTTCCTTCCTCTCCCTTCGCAGCTTCAAATCTTCTTTTGGGAACAATTGTTGTTAGTCTTAAATCCAGGAACCTTGATTAGTTTTTTTAGCGTTTGTCCCGGTCAGCAAAACTTCTTTCTTATTCTTCCTCCTGCATCATTCTTTTCCGGTTGAGCCTATCTTCTTTGGTGTGCCATTCTGTACCACCGCTGCAACTGGCCTTCGAGAAAGAGAGTAATGGCCAGGCGCTGGGAGGAAGATCAGTCTCCTCACCACGATCAATCTCCCCCTCTTCCACCACCCTACGTGTGCTTCGCCAGAAGCGCTCGGAGCTCCGCAAGCGAGCATGATCAAAGCCTCAGAGAGACGAGGTTCAGTCGTCGCCGAAGAATCTCAAACAGAAGTCAACTGAATCATCCTCTTCTTTTCCTAAAACTACAAACACCAGGCTCGCAGCTTTTGAAGAGAACCGCAGAGGCACCTGTAATATATACTCTCCTGTGCTCTTCCCTCATTCTTATCCGAATAGGACAATGTCCTTGAGAATAAAACAAAAAGAGTCCAGTTCTTTCCTTCTCAGCTTGCGGTCACAAGAGGAAAGAATAGAATATTTCCAAGCCTCTAGTTGGCAGTGTTACAAAGTTTCTTTGCTTTCACTTTCCCCCTCCTTTTCCAGCAAAATATAATACCGATTAATTAAAAAAAACAAGAAAAAGATATTTAAAAAGAAAAATGGCTAAAAGGGACCCTCGAGTCTAAAATGTTGCAAAATCAAAAAGGAGAAAAAAATTAATGGGAAAAAAAAACCAGCCCAATTTCAAAATATAAGACCACGTATAGAAAATCCAACTATGAAAGAAAAACATTACTTTGACATTCCTGTTTAAAATCACCGCTTAATCACTTCTGTCAAAACTTCTACAGATTCTTTCTTTTCCTTAGGGTGTCCTTTCAGATCTTAAAATAAAGGGAAAGTTCTCACCAAACCGGCACACTCTCTCTCTTTCTGTTCTCTTCCGTTTCCGCGCTGTCCCAACTTCAGCAGCTTTAATGGCTGCCTCTTTGCCGCTGGCAAGAAGAACTTCTCCTGGGTTACCAGGGATTTTGTGGTATCCCTGGGATCGACAGGTTGTGCTCTTCACTTTCACTGTCTCTTTGGGACAGTTTAGATCCAAATGGAGACCTCTAAGATTGCATGCCATATCATCACGATGCCAGCTCCGCCCTCCCACATGGACTATTTTTTTGTAGATGGTGTGTTAAATCTCTCATCGACCTCACCTTTCCATCAGTAGCACAAATATTGGAGTTCTTAAAAGAAGGCCTCCACAAGGGCCTCTCACTGAACACCTTGCGAAGGCAGGTGGTGGCCCTAGCTTTGGTCGTCACCTGGGGAGATCTGCGATCCATCTCACATCACTCACGTTTTATTCGTGGTGCCACAAATTTACGGCCCCCTGTAGTGCACCATTACCCAACTTGGGACTTTAACAGGGTTCTTGCCGCACTCACAAAGTGCCCGTTTGATCCCCTGAAAACTACAAGTCTCTACTTTCTAACATACAAGGTAGTTTTCTTGGTAACAATAACATCAGCGAGACAAATCTCGGAACTAGCCACCTTATGAGTCAGACAAGACCTCTGTATTTTTCATTCCAACAGAGTAGTTCTTCCCACAGATCCAATGTTCATCCCAAAAATTAATTCAGCTTTCCACAGGGCACAGGAACTAATCTTTCCATGCTTTTGTTGAACACCAATGGTATTGTCTTGACATGAGACATGCTCTACGTATGTATTTACACCGTATGACACTTTTCAGAAAAACGGAGGCTCTCTTCTTTTCCTACCTCTCAAGGGCACAAGGTCTTCTCTTTGACAATCAGCAGGTGGCTGAGAGCTGTGATTGCTAAGGCGTACAAGTCTCAATTATTACCAGTCCCCAGAAGCATAACTGCATTCTACGAGAAATGCTGCAATGTCAGTGGCGTGGGCCACGCAAGGGCCAATAACAGAAAATTGTTGAGTGGCAACTTGGGCCTCTCCATCGCCCTTCATTAGACACTATAAAATAGATGTCTTTGCCTCAGCAGAGGCTTCTTTTGGTAGGAGAGTTTTGCAACTGGTCCACAGGGACCAGGAAAGGACTCCACACCTGACAGAGGCCCTCCCGTAGAACAAGCCAAGCTTTAGTATGTCCCACTACTGGATGCTCTGAACAACTTATTGGAAAAAGGGTGTTGGTACGTACCTGATACACCCTTTCTCTGTGAGCTGTGAAGAGCATCCAGCCCCACTCAAATTCCATCTGGTGGAGTCCTATTCCGGCCAATGGTTAGACAGGGTGAAGGATATGAAGGTTTCTTCACTTCGACTTCATCAAAACTGGGGGACGCTAGGGAGGACTCCTGTGGAGGAGGAGGAGCAAGCCCAGCCTATTGCACCAGAGAGTGAAGCACCTCCCACTACTGGATGTTCTTCACAGCTCACAGAGAACGGGTGTATCAGGTAAATGCCAACACCCTTTTGCTTCTTATTACAGAGTATGTTACAACTTGGTTAATAATTCTTTAAAACTAGACCATGAGATGTCTCAAGAACAATGATGTAAGACCATTTACTAGTAAAGAGAATGTATATTTGATTATCCTTGTATTAACTGCAGCTAGAATTGTATTTGCTCAAAATTGGAAAAGTGAAGAGATTCCTATTGATGAAAATATGATCAGGAAAATATTAGAATGTGCAATTAAAGAGAAGGAGCAAAACTGAATGTTATAAGATATGGGAATTATTTTATCGATGGCTAGAGAAGAAATATGAAAGCTAGAAATAGCTAATAGATTAGTAAAATATAGAAGATATGTTAATAGAATTAAATATGTAAAGAAGAGGAGCGTTAAAGTGATAGAGATATTATGTATATGAATAAGATAAGAACAAGATAAGAATAGAAAATTAATACCAAAGTAATGAATATGGCTGTAAATTTTAATTGCTATTGCACAAGATATTTGTACACAGGTGACACACTGTTAAATGGAAGATGAATTGTTTGTATTTAAAATAAAATAAAAAACTTTTTTAAAAAGGTCATTTATTGTAATTTCCATAGAAAAGAAACAATCCAATTTTTAAGGTGTGAACCTGCTATGCAAATTAATTTCCTAACATTGTGCTAACGTAATTTTTAAAAAGCGCATTTACTCACTTAGTTCAGTAGTGACAACACATCTCAATGAAAGAATTGCTCTTTTTATAACTCACAATTTTTAATGCCATAAAATGCATATGAAATTGGAGAGGAAAAATGGAAAATTCACACCAGATCTGAATAATGGGACTGCTATATTTGTAATCCCAATCCTTTCTCAGTACCTACCAGCACTTGCATAAATATAGTTACATTGGAGAATACCTTCTATCTGTAGTTAGATATATCTTACTGGTCTGCTATGCATGTATTAGGAAATCTCACTTATGAGGTATCACCTAACAGTAATACCAAATAGTAGTAAAATATGTCAGGTTGTATTCATAGCAACATTGCAGTTTGTTGTTTGCTTAAAAGGAATATCATTACCTTAGCACAAAACAGTTTTAAACTACCTTAGATATAGGTTGCAAGTGAGGTAAAGGCAATACCATGAACAGATAGGCTCCCAGTACATGTTAATAATGTGATTAGGTACAAAAGGGAAAAGATCCTTGATCGATATAACAAGATGTAATATACAGTATATGTTCTATTTTATAGATGCTGAGCAAGTCAATTTTCTTGGAGACATTCCATTGTTTATTTTTTGCAGAAAATTTGCAATGACTATTATAGCAGAATGGCCATGTATGTTCACCATGAGGATATGAAACTCTTATTGATACAATTGTTTGTATTTGTTGCTCAGGTCAAGCGCTAACATAATATCAGTATGCTAGTCTGCAAAGAATGTGCTTTAGTTTTAATTATTCCTAATTTCCAAATTAATTTGATAAGAAATTCAGAGATAATGTTTGATTTATAAAATATATTTGAATAGTCAGAATGGTACTATATTTCAAATATTTACAGAGCTAAATAAACAACAATACAACTGAAATACCAAAACTGTCAATAAGCAATTGTCAATAAGCAGTCTTTTAAGAAGTTGATTCATAATGGTATTTTTGCTTTTAAACAATATAAATTTAACAAAACACAAGTTATTTCATGTAAAAATGAAAATTTGATAATACCAAGCTACTTTGATTGGAAATGGCAGGTTATGAGATACTTTTAACTTGGATTTCAAAATTGAATTTTACAAATTTTAAATTTCCATTTAAACTTTGAAAATCAGACAGAAAATGTTGATGCTTTACATCAGACAAATTATAGTTATGGTAGAGGACCAGTAATATTAAAATGTCTTCATTCCACAATTGTAGAATAAAGAAAAAGTTAAGACAGTAGAAAGATATTTTGAGGGGATATTTAATAAAACTAGCATTTCTAGTTGTAAATGTTTTTATTAAAATCTTCATTTACACTTCTTAATTAATACTCATATTTCAAATTAACAGTGAAACTGCTCCCAGCTGCATCATTCCATAGCTACAATGTACTTTGTCCAATTATATATGGTCGTTTTGGATTAAATTTGCTTTCCTTCAAATAACAAAAAAAATAAAATTGTAGTTAAGGAATTGAATGGAACAGAAAAGTGGCAATGTCTGAAGAAGGCATCATAATTCTAAACTAAAGTCTGGAAGGAATTACTTTAAAAGCACATTATTTTAAAAGTTATTTTTCCCATTCCAATTCTAATCTTTTCTGTCAGCTGCCCATAAGAATTTTAAGGATTGCAAAATTATCTAGAGAGTATCAGGCAATGAAAGATTGTTATGAGCAAGCAAAGGAAAGTTTTGAGATTGTTCGATTTAATATATTAATAATGATTATCTAGATAGCCTAGTTTGTAATGACAATACATTATTCAGGAAAAGTTAAAAATACACTACAAATAATGCTGAAGAAATGCCTTCAGACTGGGTGAATCTGCCAAATTGAAAAAGTTAATTCCAATACCAATCAGTAGAACTCAAGACAACTTTGGTTGAAGATCATAGTGGTTAGATCATTGAATCAGTAGATTAAATCCTAGTGGTTAGATCAGTGAAGCTCCTAGTGGTTAGATCAGTGAAATATTTATTCATATGTTGTACTAGGTGTAAAAACAAATTCCATATTTAATGTAACTAGGATGTTGAAAATAATATGACCTCACAAGAAAAGTGCAACTGCTGAGTTCTCAAGCTGAAAAGTGCTTTGTAGAGCTTATGGGGAGACTTTCTGCTCTTGGTGTCACCATCCAAAAAAAGCCATGCATTTTCCTGGGCTCATTCATATTTGAATTAGTAGAGCAAGAACAAGATGTAACTCAAACACTTGCTTTCCTGAGACTACACAGCTGCCAAACAAGTTGAGAATAAGGTACAGCTTTCTAAAAAAAAAAAAAAAAGTGCAGACGCATGCATCAAATATGTCTTTCAGAAGCACCTTTTCTGCTTGGGATCTCAGTATCTGCATATTAGATAATTGCATTTTAGTCCTTGCACTAATAAAAGTTGCAGTCATTATTGGAATCTTATGTACAGTTCTGATTGGTTTATATTTGATCATAAAATATATCCCGTATTTTAAATATGATTAAAATTACCTTACATAAAATAAAAACATGATAAATGAATATTTATAGCTTTCTACTTAGTTTTAGCTTGACCGCTGCCTTTGTTCTCAATCCCTTAAATGTATATTTCTTCTTGCCCTACATAGCCTGTAATTTGCAGTTAGGACCTTTGTTATGCTAGTGGTTGGTATAATTTGGGTGAGCTTCTTCCGTGGCAGTGTTTGTCACAATAGCTGATCAGAAGTGTAAATAAAATTGGAAATAACTTAATATTAACAGTGCATAAAGGAAAAAAATAAATGACAGTTGAATTGGAATAGTGTGAGTTTTTCACAAAAATATCCAACTTCGTGTTAACATCACACTGATTTCTACAGCTTAGAAAACAGGTAATCTTACTCCAATATTTTAAAACGGATCAAGATGCTAAGGTAGTATTCTTACCTTAGTATCTCTTCTTGGAAAAATAGTACAAAGTATTACTAAAAAGAAAATACATGGTGGATGAGCTTTGCTGAAAAGAAAAAAGGATATTTCTGCAAAGTTTAATATTCTCCCATTGACAACGATGGTTAACAGATGCTGTATATTTGGAATCCAAAAAAGCCTGTGACAGTTTGTCACCAAAGGCTCCTAAAAAACTCACCTGCACTGGATAATAGTGTTCATTTCATTGAAATTACAGCTGTAACAGCAGCAATAAACAATCAGTTCTCATACGGGGGAGAAGTGCATATTGGGTTACTTCAGGGAGTAGTATTGGGACTGGTGCTTTTTAAATTGGATATAATTTGTAGTTAGGACTGAGCAGTGCAGTACAGTATCTCATTTGCCAATGGTAACAAAATGTTCAGGATTATGAAATTTTCCAAAAGGCTAATGATAAATTGGCTGAATGGGTTTCACAGTGCCATTTGCAAAATCTCATAATTTGCTGTATGTTGGCACAAACAAATCCAAACTTTAATTGGATGGGATCTTACCTGACAGTGGTGTTTGGAAATGGGATCTTGGCATTATAGAGATAATTTGATTAAAATGTTGAGCTAAAGTGAAAGGATCCTTTTGTTGGAATTATTGTGGGAGTAATATAATACAAATCTCTTAAAACAAATCTGTGAGGAGGCCATACTTAAAATTTCATCATAGATTTGTTTTGGCAGTGATGGCAAACTGATGACATGTACCAAAAGTGACACATGATATTTGATGAGCCACCAGAATGGATTTGCTCTCACACAATCTCTGGAGCAATTTAAAATTGTGCAAGAATGGGATGTCCTTTGGCACCATTTTCAGAGGCTGCAGAGCTGCAGAAGAGCATTCTTTGAAAGTGCTTTACTAAATTAAGGCCTCATACAACCCAGGTAGGCCATAGGGGCCTCTCTCATGAAGGCCACAGATCATCACACCATAGAATATGTAGCAGATCCTGGGGAGCTCTTGGAAATGGCACTAGACAGCCTTTTTCAGTGGCAGCAATGGTGCTATATGGCTGAAGTTAAGGCCTAGGCCTCTATTTCAGGCCCAGCTTCAATGTTGCTGCCAAATTCTGCAATTCAGGGTGTTCTAGATGGGAGGGGAGACAGAGAAGTGTTTCTCTTTTGTTCAGAGGAAACACACCAGAAAAATCAACTTAAAACATTTTCCAAATTTTTGACAACCAAGCCCAAGAGATTTGCCATCACTGCTTTATGATGACATTATATTATATTGCACCTGTCTCCCTAGCAATTCCAATAATTTTGCATTATTATGTATAGTTCTGCTCACTGACCTTTGGGATTTTGGAATTACTGTAGGTTTGGTACGGTAAAGGCAATGAAAAAGCTGGAGCAGTGCCTCTTCAAAGAAAGACAAAGCTCTTTAGCTTGGAAGAATGATAGAATACAGGAAACACGATGGAGCCATATCAACTCCTTATCTCATGATGTCAGAATTTTAGATTATTTTTTTACAGAAGGCTGTACAGGAGCATAGAGACTCGTTGGCTGCTAATGCTGTCTGCTTCCTGAATCATAAAGCAAGCATGCCTTACTGTTTCTTGGAAGTAACATTAAAAAAGGACTATCATTTTCTAGACTGGGTTTGTGAGCCTCCCAATTCTTGTCTGGTTTAAACACCAATGGGACGCTGATGGTTTTATCTTTCTTTTATGCTTTATTGTCCTTTGTGAGCTCCTTAGTGTTATTATATATAAGAAGGATGGCTATATGAGCTTTTTAAAATAAGTATTTATTTACTTATTTACAAATTACTTATTACTTGGATTAAATATGCGTATGGTTTTATTTGGCATTTAATGATCCGGGTGAGGCACTAGGAGACCATAAATTCTAGTTTTATTTTAGGCATGAAGCCAGTTGAGGCAACTTGTACTGTCTTATCTCAAGAAGGAAGGCAATGGCCAATCTAAAATTGCTACCAGGAAAATTGCCTGGCTCATTAATGTAGTCACCAGGAGTCAAGACTAATTCAAAACACTGGCGGGGGGGGGGGGGGGNNGGGGGGGGGAGAGAGATCTATCTAAATATTTAATATTTTAAGTCACCTATGAAGCTAGCACTACTGATCTACTAGTTTAAAAGGTATGGTTCATTTAACACTATTATAAACTATAATCCACATCAAACTGTTCCATTTCTGACAAATCAGTACTTTTTCTCCAAGCACAATTGCCACTAAATGGCTAAACATTTTCAAATGCGGCATTTAGTCTCTAGTATCGTTTACAGTATTATTATTATTATTTTGGTTAAGTTTTATTGATTTTTAAGGATAAACAAAAACAAACAAAGCATAAAACATCCAGCTTTCTTCCATAAGTATACAAACAGTGTGTTGGTTGGTTTACAATTTTTTTGTGCATTAATTTCATAGTCTCAGTTACAGTTACATTACATAATAACTCATTATCAGAAATTGAATATCCTAGTATTATTATTAATCAATCATTTGACTATAATTTTGTTCATTCATACTTTGCGAGATAGCTATACTTAGTTTATTTTATAACAATATCATTTACAGTATTATTTAGAGCGTCTCATAATGCAGTGCATTTCAGTTAAGGGAAAAGTAGACGCAGTTAGAAAGATTTTATTGTTTTTTCCCCATTAGTGTTTCAAAATGAGCATGTCCCACCATAACACTGCCTTTGCAGTAAAGCCAAAAAGTTGTCTTTTTTCAGATAGAAAAGTTGCCTCTTCTGATAGATATTGTAGGTAGATATTTTCAAGGTCCTGGGATCAGTGGTTTGTTCTTCCAACCTTTTGAACTCATGATGGAGCCCATCCTCAGGGAACTTCTCAATCTCCAGGATGTGTGTACTGGATCCTGCAACATTGTCCTGGAATACATATATTTGCCTTCATTCACAAATATTTTTCAAAGATAATTATTCAAGAACCAGTTTCATTTAATGATTAAACTGGGCTAGAAACCAGGAAACTGAGTTTTAGTTGTTCATGAAAACCAGCTGGGTAATTTTGGCACAGTCATTCTCTCAGCTCAACCCACAACATTGGATTGTTCTTGTGAGGTAAATATAAGAAGGAAACACTACTACAGCACCATTAGTTGTACCTAAAAAGGGTAGGATAATGATTAATACTCTGATTTCTCTTCAGATTGATGAATCCAATAAATTAAATGCACAATTTTTCAGTAAGCAAAATGCATGTTGCTTTATGAATCAGTAAACCTGTAGGTTTAATAATGTTACTGTTTCAGTAATGTTATTTTTCAAATTATCATAGCTGTGCCTGCTTTTAGAGTTCCAGCACATACATATAAAAGGCTACTGGAGTGAAAATGTTTAAGATTTTGTAATTATTTCCTACTTTTGTTTAAGCCCCTGTCACACTGAACCAACGGATGCAGAGAGGATGTAAAACGGACAAAAAAGCTTGCCATCCGTTGGAAA
>BHFT01069533.1:0-14439 GCA_004320025.1 Laticauda laticaudata
TGAAGAGCACTTGGGTGGATGGTATTAATAAGGTATGTTTAGAGAAAGTGCATTTGGGTGTGCATTTCATATTATAATAACCCTTATATCCAGATTGATTTATATATATATATATATAGTATATATATATATGGAGATATATATAATACTGCAACAATTGCTTCTCTTAAGCTCCATATATATGCTTATATGTATCCCTTTATACTTATATATATATGATAGTATATATATATATATATATACTATATTATATACACTTGTGAAATTTCCCGTCAGCAGACTTTTTTGTAAATTTTAACTCTAGTATTTTTGCTTTTTATTTTAAAGGAAAAGCCTCAGAGGTTTTTTCTTTTTTTTTTTTTGTTCTTGCTTCTTTGCTCCTTCCATTATGTTTTTGGGATCACTTTGCTTTTTCCTTTTTTGAAATAATATTTTTTTTCTTTTTTTCTCTCTCTTCCATTTTTCTTTTTTATGGTGGATTATTTCAAATTGGACTAGGGTCTAGAAGAACCTGACGATCTTTCTTTTTGCCATTTTTCCCTTTTTCTCTTTGGTTTTGGACTTTTTAAACTATTGGACTTTTTTATTTTGGACTATAATTGGCTACTCTATCAGCTGGTTTAAAAGTCAAAGAGTAATCTGAAGCTTTGAAGGCATTAAAAGAGCAGGATAACTAAAATCAATTGGCATTTCTGCTTTCTACCGTCTGCTTCCCCACCATCTGATTGGCAACATTTATTCAGACAATGTTGGTAAGCAAGGATAAAGAACAAAGAAAAGTAAACTTACAGATCCTTATGCAAGGAATCCAAGATATTTAAGATAAAAATAGATTTTGCTATTGAACAAAAATAGAGAAAATGATGAAAACATTAACAAATGATGGGGAATAATATGAGGAGAAGATTCGCAAAAAAATCGAGGAAGAAGAAACAAAGAGAGAAGAAATTGGAAATATGATACTAGATTAACCGCTGGTAGAACAAGAAAAAGTGGGATGTTGAGGTGGGAGATGGAAAGGTCAGAATTTTATCTTAGATTTCAAAATATAGTAAGAGGAAAAAGGAGAAAATTTGGTTGCGATAATGATAGAAATGTTGCTGATGTTCTGGAAATTACAGAGGAGAAGATGATGGATGGAATAGATGAGGTATATCGCGTTTATACAAAATATGCGATGCAGAAAATAATTACGCAAAGGAAGTCATATTAGATTTACTCAAAATCCATCAAAACCCAAATACTACAGTGGTAAGAGAGAAAACATTGCAACATAAAGGTAAAAGAGAATTGTGGTTTTTAAAACAAAGTCCCTAGAAGAAGTGAGACAGAGATGAGAAGAGATACCGATTTCTGACCAAAATCCTATGGAAAATGAAGTGAACTATAGCTGGCTGATACCAGAAAGGATTAATTTTACGTGGCAAGAGCAGAGCACATAGAATTGATTTCAATTGAAAAAAGGCAGATAAACTTTTCTACCGCAGAAATTTTTGGAAGAAGAAGACAGGAGGCAGAGAAAGAGGTCTCATTAATTGAGTTACTGGAGGAACAACCCGTAGACTGAAAAGAGAAAGGAGTTGCGGTGGACAGGTGGACAGTAAAAGACTCAACGTGAAGAGAGAGCCACGAGAGCTGTTTAGATCTAAGGTATAAAGCATATCCATGGCCAGAAAGAAGAAAACTGATTTAGCAATGAATATAAATGGACTTAACTGCAGCTGTTAAAAGAAGGAAAAGCTTTCATAAATTAGAGAAATTAAAAATTTGAATATAATTTGCCTACAAGAAGTCATATTAAAAAACAACATGAGGCATTGTTTAATACAACCAAAGTTAGGGGAAAATATTTACTTCTCTGACTCAATGTAAGAAAAGAGGAGTGGTTCTCTATATTAAAGAGGATATTTCAGCTAAAAACTGAATCTACACGGATGAAGACGGTCAGAGTATTAATGGTGGAAATAATGGACAATAATAGAAAAATACTCCTGATTGCAATTTTGCTTGCCGAATGATAACAAGAAGAGTTTTACAAAAAACTACATATGGAAATAATAGACTGGCATTATTCAATATAATTAATGATGGGGGATTTTTTAAATGGAATTGTGGACCAAATAAATTGGACTTATATAAAACAACAAATAAAACAAATAGAGACTCCTCCTAAATCCTTCTTTAAAATGACAGATATGAATTAACCTTAAAAGATATTTGGAGAAGAAAGAAACGTTAAATGCTAAACAATATACTTTTTAACTGCTAATAGACATTTATCATGGTCAGATTAGATATGATTTGGATGCTCAACAGATTAATATCACTATTCAAGAAAACAAGTATTGGAAATAAATACTTGGCAGACCATAGTCAATGACAATTAAATGGAAGGTACAAAAAAAAAGATCGAGAATGGACATTAAATAACATAATTTTAAAGAAGAAGACTTTATACAATGGATGGAGAAGGAATTAGTCTTTTTCTTTAAAGAAACAAAAAAGAAGATACTTCAATGCAGAATGTCTGGGATACAATGAAGGCATAGTGGCTAGAGTTTGATAATAGATTATCAAGCAAAAAGAATATTAGGAAAAGACAAGCTTCCAAGACCTTGGAAGACGAATAATAAAGACTTGAAAAAGAATTAACAGAAAATGCCTACAGAGAAAAGGTACTAAATTGAACTTGGAATGTAATTAAGCATAAAATGGAATTATAGGGAAAGAAGAACTGGACAGAAAATTAGGAAAACTTTTAAAACAGAATTATTTTGAAGATGCCAAATAAACGCAGGTAGATGCTAGCATATAAATTGAGAAGGAGAAGGAATCAGAAAAATAATTGAAACTAATAGATGAAATTCAAGGCCAAGTTTGTTGTGGTAATAAGGAGAAAAAGGAAATTATTTCAAGATTTTTATGGGCAATTATATAAACAAGAGAATATTGATGAGGATAAAATTAAACAGTATTTACAGAATGTTAACTTACCGAAGATACCTAAAGAGACTGAAGAAATGTTAGAAAGTAATATAACAATGACTGGAATTAAACGACAGCATTTAAGAGAACAAAATATATGGGAAAGCACAGGTCCAGATGGGCTTCCGGCAGAAATTCTATAAAAATTTCAAGAATCATTGAGCATCCCACTCTTTAGAAGTATGAAATGATAGTTTAATGTAAAGAGATGACACGCCAAAACATGGTCAGAGGCTTATATTACCCTTATTCCAAAAGAATAGGCTGATCCGTTGCAAATTAAGAATTATAGACCTATTTCCTTATTGAATGCAGATTATAAAATCTTTGCTTCAATAGCTAGCAGAAGAGACTGAAGAAAATATTTAAATAATTTTATTCACTCAATCAAAAATGGATTTCTGCCAAAGAAGGCAAATAGAGACAATATGAGAGTAATCTTGGATACCTTGGAATATTGATGAGGCTCATCCTGAGAAGCAAAATGGCCTTTTGATATTTCTAGATGCTCAAAAGGCTTTTTGATAACGTGAACTGGAGATTTATGTTATTCACTATTGGAACAGATGGGTTTTCAGAAAATTTTATTCAAGCAATGAGCCATATATAATAAACAGACTAAGTCAAATGTAATGATGGGATGGAGAATTTACAGATCTTCTTATTAGAAAAAGGCACAGACAAGGGTGTCCTCGTATCTCCTTTGTTATTCGTATTGACCTTGAAGTGTTAAAATAGATAATATTAGGGGATGAAATAAAAATGTATAAAAGGAATGAAAATAAAAAAGAAAGAATTTAAAACTACAAGCTTTTGCTGACGAACTTAAGCTTTTATTCTGGAGACTCCGTTAGAAACTGCTCAAGTTATTGGAAAGATAGAGACATACTGGTGAGATGGCTGGCTTGAAGATAAATAAAGATAAAACAAAGATTCTATACAAAAAATATGTTATTGAGACAAAGAGAAAGAATTTGACAGATCTTTTGAACCAAATCCAAGTTACCAATAAGGTTAGTATCTGGGGATATATTTTGACGGCAAGTATGTAGCACATTAAGAAAATAATTATACTAAACTCACAACAGATAATTACAAGATTTGAAGAAATGGGAAAACTTGCAATTGTCATTAATAGGGAGATATTTCGAACAATTAACGATAATATTTTCACCTAGAATTTTATTTCTCTTTCAACAATACAATTAGACTTGAAAAGACTATTTTGAAGATTTAAATAAAATCATGTTACAGTTTATTTATGGCAAGGTAAAAGAGCGCGAGATAAAGTTAAAGCTCTTACAAGATGCTAGAATTAGAGGAGGTTTTGGCTTGCCTAATTGGGTTAAACTAGTATTATACCGCTGCAAGTCTGATGTGGGTCAAAGAATGGATTAACTTAAGAAAACATAGATTGTTGACATTAGAAGGCCATGATTTACTGTTGGGCTGGCATGCTTTTCTATGGTACAAGGGGTACTAAAACACAGGGGTAATTTCAGAAGACATTAATATACGGGAGTCTTTGTGGTTAAAATTGGGAAGATAAAAAAACAAATGTTATTTGAAATTCCAATTTGGTTATCGCTATTGAAGCATTTTTTCCTATCCTATGATCTATAAAAAGGAACAAACAGTTTTAGATATGGGGAATTGTTCGATGAAAAGGCGTGGACTTAATGCGATCCAAAATTTGAGGAACAAGGATAAAGATGAACTGGTTTCATATGCGCAAATACCCCTCAAAGATATGATGAAGATTTTAAAATGGCAGATTCTATGATAAACAGAACTGATTTAGATAAGATATTGATGGGCACTGATGAGCCAAGTGAATTAAAAAACCATATATGGTTATTTATTGGGAATTAAATGTTAGAGGAAGAACAAGTTAACAGGAACTATGATTGCTTAGGGGAAAAATTTTTGGATATGGGATTGATTTAGAGAAATGGCAAAAATTATTGGTTCAAAATTATAACATGACAATGTCAACAGCATATAAAGAAAACTTGTATAAGATTTTTAGCAGTGGCCTTGCCCCCGACAGAATAGCAAGAATGTTCAAGAAAAATCTGAACAAAAATGTTGGAAATGTCATCAGATACCTGCTCATACTATCATATGTGGTGGACTTGTGAGGATGCTAGAAAAATATTGGCTAAAATTCACATATGGTTTGGAAAAAAATGACAAAGAAACAGCATAGACTTGAACAGAGATTTTTTTATTGGGGAATTTTACCTGACACATAAATAAAGGAATTGAAATATTTGATTGTAAATGTATTAACAGCGGCTAGGCTTGTATTTGCTAAAAATTGAAGAATGAGAAAATACATTACAGGAGAATTATTAAGAAAATACTGGGAATGTGCTGAGATGAGTAGAAGATTGACATTTGAAATTAGAGAGCAAGAAGATAAAACAATTTTATTGAAATTTGGGATCTTTTTTTATCAATGGCTAGATGATAAAATAAGATAATAGAACATTAATACTATAGTTCCTATAAAGGGTTTTTTAGGATTGATTTGTTTAATGATTATTTGATTTGTTAATAGAATAAATTGTTTTAAATATTGATATCCACAAAGGCCTGCTATGGATTGCTTAATATAAATTGTTATGCAATATAATTGTAATTGAGCACTACAAATGAATGGCACAAAAACTGATGATCAACCGACAAAGGTATCAGGCCGGAAGTATATATGACGATAGATTGAGAATAGATGTTTTTATGTTATGTATGTTATGTCTGTTTGTAAAAAATTAATAAAATTCTTTAAAAAAAAAAAAACTTTTAAGTTGTACATTTCCAGCTTTTTAGAGAATTGAACCTGTGTAAAAGGAAGGAAAGGTCAAACCACTCTTCTAAATGGTTTCCTGAACTATCTTTTGGCCACTCCATCTGATGATAGTAAGACAGTCTAGAATCTTCTTTGTGTTGGGCATGACTTATCCTCGGTTTCTGATTATTATTTTAGCAACAATAATTTGTTCAGACTAATTCCATACTATCTCCCAATCTTCTTTCAGTTCACAATTTGCTAGATTAGCCCCTACTTTAAGGAAAGGAAAATAGTCCCTGAAGATTTTATTCCACTAGTGATTGCCAAGTACAGGCGACGGCACTCATCTCCGTTGCTAAGTTGACAGCACTTATCTCCATTTCAAGGCCATGAGCCACCACTGTCTGAAGACATTTCTGCAGTCATGTGGCCAGCATGATGTTGCGGAATGCTGTTTCCTTTCCACCAAAGTGGTACCTATTTATCTAACTCACATTCACACACTTTCTAATTGCTAGGTGGGCAGGAGCTAGATGAAGTCAGTGCTCACTCTGCTGCACGATGCTCCTGTCTCCAATCCAGGCTGTTTGGGTTTTCTCCAGCTGATAAACCTAGCATCTTAACCACTTGAGCCATCACACCGTCCTAAACTAGTCCCTATCTTGCAACCCTTAATTTCTCTAGCTATACTACATCATGTTATGTTCTGCCCAATAATCTTGGACCCTTAAATCCAGTAATTACAAAAGTCATTCATTTAGGTTGATGGTGATCTGATAATAAAGGCCACTCTGATTTGAAAATAGACTTGTTAGTTGCTGATTCTAATCCTCTTCATCTTTTCACCTTGGCATGATTTGGAGGTTTTTCTGACTTTTATTTACTTGGTTATCACATAGCTGGGACTTGCAGAGAATGGAGCTCTGAGGTAACACAACTGGGACCAGGATAGTCCAGTGTGTAAGTTTCACCAAAGTTTTGATTCATAACAGGATGCATTAATACCATATGTCTTGCCTCAGGTTTATGACAAATTGTTTCCTATTATGTGAAATCATCTTGAGATATATCTGGATCCAAAATGTCACCCATAGCTGTACAGTAGAGCTGTTATGCGTTCACCCTCTAAAATAAAGTGTGAGCATTTTCAACATTCACTACACACGGAAACTATCCTTTTTCTTCTAGCAAGATCAGCTGTAATGACATATTAAAATTATTCCCTCACTTCCTCCCATTTTTCTTCTTCTTTTTTGACTGAATTAGTCCAAATAATTTTACCTCCCTTCTAATTGTTCATAATGAATTTCCTATGAAACAAGTTCAGGCTCATTACAGCTATGCTTATTGCTTTTCCCATATGTCTCTGTGTTAGAAGTTGTTATCACACACACACACCCCCAGCTATTCAGTTCAATATGAGAGAAAAGAAGAAGAAAGTTTCAATGATGTTCCTGCAATGTTATGAAACAGCTGAATAGTTGTGAGCATTCTATCTTTCTCTGTAGCTTAATTATGTCCATAGCATTTTAGGCACCAAGCTAGAAACTAGGAATGTGTAAGTTCTAGTTTAACCTTAGGCATGAAATCCATCTGGGTGACTTTGGGCCACACACTGTCCCTCAGACTTGGGCAACAAAAAAGTTGTCAATTCATGTCACAATCAAAGGATCAACATTTGGTTGATCCAAAAAAAGCAAACTTGTGGGAAAATGCTAAGAAAAAAAAATGTCCCAAGCCTTCCCACACATCAGTTGCATTTCAGAGAAAAAGATTGTGAAGTAATGTTATCTATGAGGCAAACAGAAAAACAATAAGTTCAACTCTCATAAAGTGTCATTAAACTGGCTCAATCCCAAAGGAGCTTTTTCAAGAAAAGACTCCTCTTTCAAATCAGTGGTCCTCTCTGTCCAAAATGTGGACTTTGAGTGTTCAATAGAGTGGCCTTTGTCTTTTAAATGCAGATGGGCTGCTGAATCTTGTCCTGGTGGGTTTGTTCTCCTATAGTTCTCCTCTTTTGAAGACAACAGAGTCCACATTTTTGACAGAGAGGGGCTCAAAGAGGGCATCTATGTCAAAATTGTACAGTCCTCTCTTGATAGAGGAAGAGGAATATGGCATCATCTATCTCCAGTCTACAACACAGTCTTTTCAACAGTTCCAAAAAGGCTCCACACCCATTTGCATCACTCAGGTGACTCTGATGACACAGATAAATTTTTAGTGGGTCCTTAATGACCCACTAAAAGAATGCAAATGATCAGCTGTCTGCAAGAAGTATAAACCCTTCCATTCCCCACCATCCAGTCAGAGCTGAAGAAGGTTCTTGGATGAGAAGCAAAATATCTTCAAAGAAAAATAAGGAAGTCTAATGCCTCTTGAAAAAGCACCTTTGGGATCTTTTGGTGACTCTATGGACAAATGTCTGACATCTTCACTTGTCCCAATAATAATCTGTAGGAGTTGGTATGGTCAGTCCAAAGTCACATGGAAGTCATAAGATAATTCATAAAACACCACCCAAAGAAAACAGTCAGAGGAACAGAAGTACCTTTTTTTCCCCCAAAGGAAGGACACTATTTGGAAATTAGGAAGTACTGTAGATGTTGCACTATTTTTAGCTGATGGTCAGGTTTTGCACTGTATAAGCAATCTTCATTAGAACAGACAACTGAAGGTAATAGTTGTTTGCTCAGACTCTTCTGACATTAACCATGATCCATTGATCCTAACAAGAAACTCTCCTTGCTATGACAGTTGTCATTGCAGCTTTTTTTCTGCAAGCTGCAGGTTTCTAAATGCTACTCGAGGTTTTTTCCGTCGGCTCCATGAGTCATAGTTTTAATGGGAGCTTATGTTACTAATTCAGTGGCATTGGACCTACATTCATACTAAAGGAAAGGCTGGGGAAAGGATATTGTAAGTTTTGTGTTATGGGACAAGCAGCTGTTTGCCAACTCCTGCTGAAACTTCTGCCATTAATTCCTCTTCTGTTTCAACAGCTAGTCAGAAGACAGAGAAATGATATGGCAAATCACAGTCTCAATCATCTCCACCACAAACAGTATAATGAGAAAACAATCACTAATAATCTGAATTCTAAATTGATGAGCTAACTATTCCTTAGATGAGGTCCATTCATTGTTAACCATATGACAGGTTAGAAATATTTGTATTGGCAGCTATGTGAATTTTATTCCAGCAAATTTTGATTTCTTGGGCTCTGCTTTTTCTAAATAGGCCTATCATTCATAGCAAAGGTTTATGTACCTTGGAGACAAGTGAAGGTGAAGGGTGAAAAATGGATGTAATATCTGACTCTGTTGAGAATAACAACACATCCAAAATATTTGCACCAGTGTATGAACTTCATATGGAGGAAGGAAAGGGAATATAGATATTTAATACAAGTGAACAACTTTCTAAATGTTAATTGTAATCCCTGGTTCATAATATCAAAAGAACATATTGTGTTGTTGAATCCATCTGTGATCTAGCATTCCACTTCCAAAGGATCTAAATTTTATCTCTTCCTTTTGACACTTAAATGTATAAGATGTATATTTAAATTCAGTAGATACAGATATGATTGTGATATAATACTGAAGTAAAGGCAACAATTTTTAAAATATTACTTGTTAAAAAAAGGAATCAATTATACACTTCTATACACTCTTATGCCTGCTGTTTATAAAATGCTGTAGGAGCAAACTTATTAATAAAATTTGGTATTTTATTGTTGCATAATCTTTGAAGCTTTTGTATTAGTAATTTTCAATGAAATCTGATTATATTAATTATTTTTACATTGAACTAATTAGTTTGTCTAGTTTTACTATCTCCATCAGATTCTGTTAAATTCATACTAATATGTGAGAGGCTTGGTGCAAAATTATTATGTTCAAATAACTGCTAAATTAGACTATAATATATGGAGCAATTTGGAGGCCCTAGTGTATGCCCATGGGCCTGCCATAAGTGAAGAGTTCCACAGTTATACATGCATTAAAATAATGTTCTTGCACTGCATCCATAAAAATGATAATTAAGTACCCTAATTAGTAGTGAAGTCACCAACTGCCTCTCATGTTTCACATATGAGTTAGAGAATGTACATAGTTCTAGAATCTCTCTATTTTTCTTTCCCAGCTGACGATTATTTTTCTGACAGTGGAGTTTATTCTATCTATATTTACCTCCTCCCAATTACAAGATGCACTTAAAATGATAATGATGAATGATGATGATGATCATACGGTATCCTTCAATCATGTCCAACTCTTTGTGATTCTATGGGCCAGGTCTCAGCACATCTTCTGATGTTGTACTATTCTCCATTGCATTCACAAATAAACCTTGGTTGGACTTGTCTAATGGAAAGAGCCAGAAAACCTTGGAGGGAGATGGCAAAACAATCGTGGTTCACAATTTCCATTGCTCGTGCCAAACAATTCCTCTTCATTTGACCTTCAGTCTCAGAGCAGGCCATAGGGATGTGACCTCAGAAACTGCTTGAAGTCACATTCTCTCATTTTGGTTCTTACTGGCATGCAGACATGAGAATGCATGCCAGTAAGAAGGAAAAAAAGAATTACACTTAATTACTTTGCCATATCTGGCTGATTAAGTGAAATGGAACTTCACCCATATAATATGTTTTCCAATGTCTAACAAGGGCAACAACAAAACTGCCAGAAAAGAAATAGTCCATTTCTTAGAAGCAACAATGCTTATCTGTCTCTAACAGCAATTCAAAAATGAGGGTTACTAGTGGTCATACACTGATAGCTGAAAAAGCAAATGACCAGCAAGCCTTAGTTATGAAAAGCAAAGACCACCAAACATAGGCTAAGATTAATGATAAAAAAGACCAAAATAATGACCACAACAGATTCAACAACCAGTCTTAGAATTGACAATGAAGATACTGAACTGGTAGATAGCGTTTGCCTTTTAGAAACAGCTACTGTATGAACAGTAGAATAGCTAATGGTTAAGAAATAAGCCACTATCACTTAATAGAAAGGAAGTTGAAAAAGATCTTCTGATGCCATGTGGTCCTAATGCATATGTTCATTTTAAGGTCTTATAAATAGACCATCTATTCTGCTAGCTTAAGTATTACAAAGCATAACTCTCCACACTGTGACTCTGGAATGGAGGCAGATAACAAAAACCAGACAGCTCTCCTTCTTTCAGAGGAAGAATGGAATGGTGCAAGAGGATGCAGACACAATAAACAATGTTGTTTATTGAGTGTGTTAATATTATCTGAAAGCACAGAATACTAACAGTGTGAAAAGGAACACAGAGGCCAATTCAATGGTTTTTCAAAAGAATTCCATTGTTAGGGTCATATTGTAATTTGCAGAGTTCCTTCTATCTTTCTTTCCATGGTAACAACTCAACTGCACATAATCTCTCTCCTGTAGTTCTTAGGTCAGGAACCAGTGATCATTGTACTTAATTCCAATTAAAGTATGCTTTGTTGCATCTATCTCCAAAGCCTTGGTTTCTTATTTAAATTGAACTTTTTTTCTCAGAACTTACAAAAATTAAAACTTTGTAGGCAGTGTTTTTCCTTGTGACACTATGGAAACAAAAGCCAGATGGCCTGTCTCAAATTATCATACTTCAGACATATTGTGTAAAGACTTACTGTAGCTCTTTAAAAAGACTCTAGTGCTTATAAAGGGAGAGAAAGAAGAAAGGGGAGAAAAAGACAATTGGCATCAAGGTGGATGGGTTGTGAAAATTTATTGAGATACTTGGAGGAAGAGCTGCAGACTTACGATAGTCTGATAAAAAATATCTCAGCCCATGAAAGAAATGGGGATGGAGAAAACATCTCAGAAGCATCTCTAGTTTTCTGGAAAATAAAGGCAAGGGTGAGGAATCTTGCAAGTTCATTTCTCATCCAAGAAGCTTCATCTTCAAAGAAAAAAAAAACCAAGAAAGTCCAGTTGCCTCCTGAAAGGCACAAACATAACCTGAATGATTGAGAATGTCTACAGTTTTTGAGACTCGCATGATTATATTACTGTAACCTTAAAGGTTTAGTAGTCATGATTTTGATTTCCTGCCTGGGCTACTTCAAAGCCTTTCAAATTCAATAATCTTAGAAATAGGTTGGAAACCATTGGAAAATCAGAAGGACTAGGCTGAAGATCCTCCTGAAGAAAATTTATTTATGTGGTTACTGAGGGTTGACAGCACATAATCAATCCATCACAACATGGACAGGAGAGAAATTCAAATTAAATCCAGAGAAGGGAGAGGTATTGTCTGTAAATAGGAAATTGAACTTTGAATAAGAAATTGCTGTCTAACATCCATTTTTCTGGGATTTGTTGTGTTATTGATTTGGAAAGAAACAAATGGAACAAAGCCTATCCTTGTGTAAGACCTAAGTTTTCATGCCTATCAATAAAATTATATCTACATTTAATTGCTATCATTCTATTCTAATGAAGTTTGTATATTAGGCTTAGGATTTAACTACCTTAAATCCTTTCGCAAATTATCAGTCTAGAAATCATTAGATAGATGATAGATAGACAGATAGACAGACAGACAGACAGACAGACAGATGCAAACATATCTATGATTGGATTTAGAGTGATAGATAAATTTGTTTCAATCATATTTTATACAAGTCTAACTCTTGAGCTACCATATTTTTCTAAATTGTATGATGCTGGTCTCAGCTCAAGATTGCATATAGATATGTCCCTTAGAAGAACGTTGCTTGCAAAAATACATACAATCATAAAAATAAAATACAATATGAATTCTAGATGAAAAATACATTACAAAATTAGTTTTTTTTACAAAAAACAAAATACAGACCAATGTAGAAAGAAAATGGAATGGGCTTAAAATCAACTACAGGTGAACTGACATGGATCAAATATGGACAAGTTCCTTTTCTAGATGAGTAGTTGATCTATTTAAATCAATGAATTCACTTTGGTGCATCAAAGTATAATTAAGGCTAGATCAATGAATCCTGCTCCCAGGAAAACAGGGTCTTTGTTGGGGTAATTCCCCATTTGGAGAATGAGTGCACGCAGCGACACGTAGTGAGAGTAATGTTGAATAACATACGACCAGCACACAGTTACATTGAATTGTAAAATGTAGGGTTTTACTTCCAGAAAATGGTTAATCAAAGTCCAACAAACAGTCCAAGTCATACACAGTTAAAGCAGCCAGTTTTCAGTCAAAGCATAATCCAAATAAAAAGTCCAGTATCATAAACAGTTCAGTAAATAGACTCACAGCAATCCAAGAAGAATGACGATCAGCAACAGTCAATAGGAAAAAATGCAGGAACCAAAAACAGCGAACATCAGAACATCTAGCAACAAGCAACTCACAGAAACAACAGAACAGAACAACCCAGGTTTCAAGCTCTATCTTATGGCCATTTGAGGAACCACAGCCAATTACAATTTCAGCATTCCCTTAAAGAGACAGTATTAAATTTCTATCCTGGTTTATATATTTCCAACCCAACTGTTAGGTGACTATCAATTCTGAACATTCTCCCTTTGGGTAGACAATACATAATACCTTAAGCCCATGTCACACCGAACCAACGGGTGCAAAGAGGATGTAAAACGGACAAAAAACCTTGCCATCCGTTCGAAAACGCAATGTACTCACTGCCTCTGTTTTGCTTCCTCTCTATCCATCCAGCATCCGTTTATTGACGTTTCATCAGCTCCAAAAGTTTTGGGCTGCCTAAAACTTTTGCGTGGAAAAATGTATCCAGTTCGTCCATTCTGCATCCCGCTACGCATCCGTTCTTCATCCATTATGCATCCGCTATATCCACTACGCATCCCACTGCGCATCCGTGCAACTCGCATCCGCCCGGATGCAGGGGGAAAGCAGAACGGACGCAAGAACAGATGCAGAACGGATGCAGAATGGATCCAAGTGGAAACAAACGTTTAAAATGGAAAAAACGTTCGCAGAAGGGGACCTATCTCGGATATTAAGGAAGTCTAGAGGATGCCTAGAGGATGCCTAGAGGATGCAAAGGGACACCTATACTGCCTATAAAAAGGAGGAGCAACTCGTCTGCATCTCACTTTCAGACAAGCAAAGACCAGCTGTGCAGACCTCTGCAGCCTTCGTCTGACTCTTCCTCTTCCACAGCATCCAGTCATGTCCACCATGGATTGTGACAAAGTCCTTTCGGCAGCCACCATCCTTCTGCAACAGTGCGAAACCATCTACAGGCTTTGTGAACTCTACTACAGGAAGAAAAGGCGCCACCCAAAAAAAGTCTGGGTCCAAAGATGGTTCGCCAGAAGAGCAGAGGACGGACTGTACAACAAGCTGATGGTGGAGCTCAGGAGTGAAGACACTCGGGCGTTCCAGAACTTCATGAGGATGCCGCCAGCCATGTTTGACGAAGTTGTGCAGCGCCTGACACCCAGGTTGACCAAGACAAACACCAACTTCCCGCCCAGCCTGGAACCTGGGCTCAAGGTGGCACTCACTCTGCACACCTGGCCTCCGGGACCACCTACAGGAGCATGCAGTACGGCTGGAGGGTGCCACCCAGCACCATCAGCTTTGTTGTCAGAGAAGTGGTGCAGGCCATCATCGAAGAATACAAGGAGGAGCTCCTTCAGTGCCTCTCCACT
>BHFT01069536.1:0-16899 GCA_004320025.1 Laticauda laticaudata
GATGTGTCATCTGCTTCCATCTGCTTTCATCCGCTAGGCTTCCTACGAATGTCCGCTTTACATCCCCGCTACATCCTTCCCATGTCCGTTCCTTTCTGTTGTTGTCCGCTCTGTTTATGCAAATTTGGAGCACTTTTGAGAGCGGATAACAACGGATAGAAGATTTGCTCATCCACTGTGTCCTTTTTACATACATTTTGCATCCGTCAGCCAGTGTGACCTAGCCTTAAGGAAAGTGTGGAGTAATTCAGCCCCTAGTCAGTTTATGCATGACTAATTTACCCCAGTGTGACAGAGAGAAGAATTTAACCATCTGGTTCTTTTTTCCGTGATGAAACTCTCATACTTGAAATCCAATCTTTTGTCTTCTAGTCTATCCATGTAGCTGTTACTCTTGTTCCAGCATCCCTACAGGGTATTTCTCAAGGCATGAATTTTCTCCTCATTCTTCCTCTGCCCTCAACTCCCCTCCTGCTGATGCAGTCCCCCTCTTTGCTCATCTTCTCTTTCTTTCTCCTGTATAGTCAAATGCCTCATTTAGTGGATGGCTTCCTAATTGGATATTAATGAAGGCAATTTTTAAAGTGTTTCCTTAGTAATAAACCATTTTGCTCTCTAGTTGTACCAGGTTATCATACATACTTTTTCTGATGGCCAATGTCATTGTTTGCCATTGCACATTCAGTTCCTGACTGAGAATTTTGTGGCTGCTATCCTGTATCCCTGGCCTCCTTTATATTTATACCAGTGGATTGCCACTGAGGTCCTAGTTTCTGGGCTATGCAGTTTGTAATGGAATATGGTTGCTTAGTTCTGTATCCATATATTTAAAAACAACAATAATAACTCGTCCAATAATGTTTTGGATTTCTATCCTGATAATTCAAGAAAAGTATACAGAGAAATGAGGTCATACCAATATAATATAACATAAACATTCCCACACACACATACCCCCAAAATTCAATGAGGAATCACCTCAAAAAACTCACCAGTTCTCTGCAATCTCCTGAGTCTATCGTCTACATATGCCTGACATTTCAACTGGCTGCCACATAATTAACATTCTCAGAAAATTTGACTTGGGCTTTTTGTGAGTTGAATCCTGACCATGCAAATTGGGATTAATTTTTATAGAAGTAAAAAGGATTTAAAAACTCTAAAGAGCAATCTTGCTTAAGAAATAATTTACTGGTATGCACTATTTCTGAAAGGTACTGCTCAGAATCCTGAAAACCAGCCACACTTTATTTGATTAAGTTCCTCTTTTTTTCAACTCTAAAACGTTTCATCCTATTTTTGTATCAGCTTCTGGTGTTTTAAAAGAAGAATCTGCATGAAAAGCTATACAACTAATTGCACATATTTTTCCTAAACCGCATTGTACTTTTCCCTGAAAAGCATTTTTACAAACAATTTTGTTTCCTTTGTGGATTTTTGTGTTGTTTTTTTTTACTCTACCAAGAGAGAACTGAACTTCAAAATTCAGCAAAAGTGTACGATTATTCCTGTATAAGTAAAGGCTTCTTTTTTGAGGTCAAATGATTTCTGAAACATCTAGAACAACCTGTTCCAAGCTTGGCATATCTTGGGCATCTCCCAGGGCAAGGTTGGGAAGGAATGGAGTAGAGCACAGTCTGCCTAGCTTTCTCTGCCACAGGTTTGGTTAAAAAAAAAATACTAGCAACATGCTGTTTAGGGTGTTAATAAAGGAACAACTGATTAGTATGTGACTCAGAAATGTATTTCATTTTAATTGGAAACCTTAAACATAATACAGGCCTCTTTTAGTAGAAAAAAGTACAGATGGAAATCAATAATAAAATAAAAGGACATTAATTCTTTTGTTATGCACATTAATTCACTTGTGCTACAATGGAGGTTATAATACAGACATACTACTTGCGTATGTTATTGTACAATTATGATTACACACTGAAAAACATAAACATCATAGTTTTGATGTCCATATTTTCTTCCATCTGTTTAGAGAAAGGAAGATTGAATAAACTAAAGCTTTTACCAGCAGCAGCCCTAAGTAAGATATTTTATCTGCAATAGAATCAGTGGTTGCTGGCAAGTAAACAGCTTCCTGCCATCTTTTGAAACCTGTCTATTTATATCGTAATATGATAATTTCTTTATAATAATAAAGAAAGATGATTAAACCTATTTGATTTATATACAACTTTTAGAATATGTTTTAAGTTTCTTTTTCTTATTTCTATCAGTCCCATTTTAATGCTAACTAGCATTTAATTTTCAAAGACAAATCCTACAAATTCAGAGTGCTCTAAAACCACACCCAAAAGGTCAGTCCAAGCCACATCCAGGTACAAATGAAAATACACCCAACTGTCTGCTGAGCATAGCTGTAAGCAAAAACTGAAGGAACAAATTAGGCATAATTCAGTGTAATTAAACCACAATTTTAAAAAGTTTGTAGTTTTTTTTCTGCATGTTGTCTTTTCTGACTTGTTATGTGCCCTGAGAAGTTTGTTTTACAAGGGAGCACCAACCTTTTTTCAACATAACCTTCTGTTAACTGATTAGTGTTTTAGCTGATTCTCTAAATGAAAAATTAGGCATTTTTATTGCTTCCTACAGTCACTTTTAGCCACTTTATCTAGTCACTTCCTTTGCCACTGCAGGTTTCCTTCTTCATCCCTTGGGTGATGTTAGTATCTCGATCATTGGAAATATGTTCACAGGTGCAGGTTATAGTTAGGCAGAGAAAGCTATTTATCAGATGGGAAACTACAACTTCCTCTTGGTTTTCTTGTTATATTTTGCATGGTTCAGTTGAACAACTGAGGATTATTTTATTTTATTTAATCCCAGTGGAAACCCGTTGAAGAATTTTGGATGTTCTCCATTCCAAATGAAGTTTATCTTGAAAATGCATAATTTTTTTTACATTTAGAGATGACAAATGTATTTGTAGCATGTAATAAATATCAAGTTTTAAACTAATACACAGTACTTTCATCACCATATTCAAAAGCAGGCTAGCAATAGCACTTAGACTTATTTACAGCTTTATAGTGCTTTACAGCCCTCTCTAAGCAGTTTACAGAGTCAGCACATTGCCCCCAACAATCTGGGTCCTCATTTTACTGACTTCAGAAGGATGGAAGCTGAGTCAGCCTTGAGGCAGTGAGAATCAAACTGCCAAACTGCTGGCAGCCAGCAGTCAGCAGAAGTAGCCTGCAGTACTGCATTCTAAACATTGCATCATCACAGCACAGGATAAGATAGGCAGCATACTTCAAATTTATATGGAAGTTGACAAATTAGAAAAAAAACATTAATACTTGTTATATGTATTGAGAGATTGTGTAAAAAAACATCTTAAATGCTGGAACCCATAAATTAAGCCATGGTTCAAGAACACCAATTTATAACAAAAAGAACCTTTATTTCAGAGCCAATAATAGTTCTTGAAATATTTGAAAAAAAAAATACAAGTTGGAAACTTTGAAAATAATGTGCTTCTCTAACAAGGCCTATTTCTTGAGACAGATATATACTTATTCACTGTACATACTGTGAATTGACTCATGTGTTACATATTTCCTTGAAGCTGATTTAATTTCTTGGCCATTTTAACACTAATGAACCATTCAAAAATTATAAACCTTTCACAAATTTTAGAGGCCATAACAGTGAAGTGGATGAATATTCATTCATTTCTTGATAGGAGTAATTCCAGAGTTGAGATACCCCTAGGCAAAGTATATGCTGCTGTGTTACCTCTTGTATTTCTAGGCAATGCTGGGTGATGCTCACAAGTTGACTGCAAAGTGATATTCTCATAACACTTTAGAGTCTTCAGAGAACAAATATGGGTCCATGAGTAAATGCTGAGTGGTGTTCAAAAATGGAGACTGATATTGTCATAGCATTCTGGACTAAATCTTCATATAAGCAAACATAGAAATTGTTTTTGGAGTTCTTGCTCCATAGCATTTTGGATCCAGGAGCAATTGCTACACCTGAGTCTGGAGCAATGTGAGTTTAGTTTAGATGAATACCAAATTCTTCAGTGAATACTAACTGAAGGGTCCTTGGTGCTCTCTGAGCTTGTTTGTTTTCTTGCAGACATTTCATTACTCCAACTAGGTAATGTCATCAGTGTTAGTAAGAAGTTCTGACAGCAAATAGCACTACTTACTATCACTGATGATGTCACCTGGTTAAGGTAATGAAATGCCTGCAAGAGAACAAGCAGGCTCAGGCACCACAAGGACCCCTCATTTTAACCCTGAAGTACAAATATTCTCCTTTATTGATAGTAACTGAACACATCATTTTCAACTGGTTTCCTAACTGCAGAGGAAAAGCCAAACACTGGTATTATCTGTCATGCCCCTGTTGGAATCTGATTCTGAGGGGGAGATTGAGCAGCTGACAAGAAGTGGGAGTGTGGCTCTGGTGGCTGTGGAAGAAATTGGGGAAGGGCGTAGTCTGGCTGGGCATTCAGAGGAAGACTCAGGGCCACCCCCTCTTCATCCTAGGGCACACAGGGAGGAATGGAGAAGAGAGCAACATGAGTTGTGTGGCTTATGGGGGAGGAAAGGGCCCTGATCCCCTTCATTAGCTGCAGCTGGGAAAACTGTTTAAAAAGGCAAACTACGCACAGCAAAGTTGCTGTAAGCAAAGTGTGCATTATCTTTGCTTGTTGAGGCTTATCTGGGTTCTGGCATCCTCCCAACTGTATGTGTTTCGTTACCTTTTGGAAATCTGCAATTCCTCATCCTGCCCTGTCTCGTTAATTGCTGCAGTGTGGTTTTTGTTGGTTTTTATTTATAATCTATATTTACTTTGGGTTTGGACTTAATTTCTTCCCTTTAAAGACTATTCTTGGGAGAGTTTTTTTCTCCAGCTGATGATAACTGGACATTGGGGGCCAAGCTGGAAGTATTAAAGGGACTTTACCTACTTTTGTGACTGTTACTTTTGTGCCTTGTCCTGAGTCATCACACTATCAGTTAGAAATGCATAGATGTACATAGGATCTAGGAACATCTCACAGTTGAATGTAACTATAATGAGTGTATGTATAATGAGTGTAAAATAAGGATATGCACGAAAAAAAACAGAGAGAATGAAAGAAAAAGAAGGGTCATTCCCTGTATGGATTGTACTGTTTTTAGGAAGGTTGTTATATTTCTGCTTATGCCATAGATTTCTCAATCTGGTGTCCTTCAGTTGTATGGGACTACAGCCCTAAGAATCCAGTGTGAATATACAACCTGGATGAACTAGTTGTATGATGAATATCTAGGGCATAGAAAATATTCTGGGCTGCTTATACTTGTGGTTTCACACTCCTGTTATGAGTAACAGGGAGAGGCAACTTAAGTGTGGTGAGAAAATTATTATTATTGTTTAATTTTTACAGTACATCAGTAGTGCTGCAGAAACAAGGTGTTCTGCATTTTTCTTCCTTCCTGAGGATAAGTTGGGTCAGTTCTTCCCTGATCAAATTCTAATGAAAATTACACCAAGGGTTAATATAGCCCAGCTGTAGGAGGCTGGCATAAGCAAGGCAAATATAATCATTGCTTTCTTTAATATTAAGAGCAGGAACTTAAAGAAAAACATGGCTGTTACAAGAATTTACAGCCTTTTGCAACAGCATGATTAAACCATAAGGATCAGCCTGAGGGATTGTGCAAGAAAAGAACATATTGGACGAATATGACTTAAAGGAAACTTTCATGCTGATTATAAGTATTTCATATGAACAATCTATAATAGATAAAACAAAGGCTGTAACTTAATTCAGAGACGTGAAAGCCCCACTTCTCTAAATTAGGCATCACAAGGACTCATTAATTATGAAGTAGTGGCAGAGTTTATGGAACGCCACATGCTTTGAACACATGAGGCCTTGGTTATCTTCTTCTGCTAAAAGATCTGAATTAGAAGAGCTGGAAAACAGTTCATCTGAGGCTTTTCTTTTTCAGCCCTGACAAGGGATGCAAAGGATTAAATTTGGGGATTTCTTTGTATAAATCCCATAGCTGCATGCAGTGCATAACATTTTGCATTCATATTTTGCCTACCCATAGACAGATTTTGCATTACACTGAAGAACTGGCCCCTCTTTCCCTAATTTCCAGTCTTATTGTTGTCCTAAGGTTATATTTTCTCTCATTTAAGTTTAAATGTATTTGAGAAATTTAATTTAAAAAAAAACATGGAAAATGATCATCATGGCAAAATTATGATTGATTAATATCAAAGTTATGAAACTGAAATTTCATTTTAGTATAATTTCTAAATATATTATCATGATATAGAGATAAAACAATAGAGATATACAAATAAATAAATGAACCCATTCTTAAGAAGCATCCATTATTTCCTATAACTGTCTTGAATGATTCTTCACAAATACAATTCCAGATGGCTATTATAAACTAAAGATAAACTCAACAATGTATGCAATCTGATTTTGTACATGTTCCACTTCTATTCAAAGCTGTCACCTGAATTTTTAATACTACAGACTGAACTGTGCAATGGAGTGTTTTACAAGTAATATTTTTAAAACTATGACAAATCTTCTAGCAATTCCAATAGCACTTATATCCATATACCACTCCATAGTGCTATACAATACTCTCTGAGCCATTTACAATGTCAGCATACTGCCCCCAACAATCTCATTTTACTGACTTTGGTGGATGGAAGATTGAGTTGAACTTGATCAAAATTGAACTATTGGTTGTGAACAGAGTTTTCCAGCAATACTGCATTTTAATCACGGTGCCACCACGACTCTTTTTTACTAATTTTCTTTATTCAGAGATCAATAATCTGCCTCAAAGCAATCAATTGACAAAATAACTTAAGTTTTTAAATCTGAGGAAATCAAGGAATTTGTCTTCCATTCCAGCAGATGAATTTGATAACTAACTAACACTCTGGCTAAAAATTAATATTTCTTTTGTCATTTCCATCAGTTTCCAAAGTTTAAATACTGAGAGAATGTGATACATTTTGGATAAATCATGTTTTTATGCTAACAGTTTTAATTTCTTTGGATATTTAATCACAAAACTGGATAAGCAGGGTATATATAACTACAGAATGATAGGTTATTCAATTTCAAAGTTGTATGAAACATTTCACTTTTCTTGCTTTTAACATTGTTCCAGTTAATATTATTTTCTTTCAGAATTATATATTTTCTGGGTTGGATATTTTGATGGAAGGTATGACCTAGGTCCCCTCCACTTCAGTTTCATTAAGGATATTTTAATAGTTGATCTTGTTTTCTTTCAAAATGCCAAAGGTCATAGATATATCTTCTCTTCTCCTGATTTATAGGGATTTAGAAGATAAAGCTATTTGTAGATTATGTTCAGCTGTTCATATCTTCTTAAAAATAGATATTTATTACATTCCTTGGGACAATATTTTCATCCAATAAACTTAGAAAAAAATGGAATTGTTTCTTACATCCAAACATGATTGAAATAAGAACTTTAGTTAGACAGACATAATACTAAATAAAAGTTTGTGGTTGTGAAGCTGAAGCAAAAAAAAAAAGTTTTGCAAATTCTGCCACCTGTGTGTTGGATACATGCAGATTCTGCTTGGTTAATGTTCCTAAGAGGAAAGCAGTGACTAAAGTCTCGTTGCAGGAAAGCATGGTGTCCTTGTCTTGAACGAAGCTGTGGTATACACCCTTCTTAAAAGATTATCCTTGCAGTGGTCGAATTCAATTTTTTTTTACTACTGGTTCTGTGGGCATGGCTTGGTGGGTGTGGCAGGGGAAGGATATTATAAAATCTCCAGTCAGAGGTGGTATTTGCCGGTTCTCCAAACTTCTCAAAATTTCCACTACCAGTTCTCCAGAATTGGTCAGAACCTGCTGAATACCACCTCTGTATCCTTGGACCTTTTTAGGCAACTTTTTTTTTAGTTTTCAATCTTTTCTTCAAAGTCTACATGAGAACTCTGGAGAGGGCTTCCAACAGCACAGGATGTGGTATCATCAGTTATGATTTATTTATTATTAAACATATATGCTTCCCACGTCATTGCCAAAGACTCTGGACTGATTACAGTTTCATAAAACAATAATGTAGAACAACTATATCAAAAACATTAAGCATTAAAAATTCAACATTAAAATTATAAAAAAAGTGTTAAAAAAAGATCACTATGTAAATGGTGGAGGCGAATTCTTCTTTTAGTCTACTTTCCACCTGAGGTTAGACCTCATCAGGTCCCCAAGATATTTGTCAGGGACAAATTTTCAAGCTCTTTCAAAGGGTCAGGAAGGTGGGTGCAACTCTCATCTCAAGGGGCACATTATAAAATAATGTCTGTTCAGTTGCATCACACATTCAGTTATAGATTTATACATTTTGTAAATTAGCCCAGAACTAAGACACATCTTATAAGACAACAACAAAACATTTTACTTCATTTTACATATTATTCATTTTTATTTATATCAGCCACTTTGACAAAGCAACTTTTGGAGTTGCGTTTATAAATATGAAATTGACTTTTTCTTAAGAGTTCACTGTCTAGAAGGATATGATCAAGAAAAGCCTTTATATTATGTGGTGCATGTATCAATATTTAATGGGGAATGTTATATTTATAACACAAAAGTGCTACCTGGAGTGTTGTAAATCTTACTTTTATATGCTTGATAATTTTGAGTTAGGAGGGAAGGAAACAGAAAACAGTAATCAAAAGACTACTTATGCTCAATGAAATGAAACAATGGTGAGTCACTGAAGTCCACAAAAAGCCCTTGTATTGGTACCAAGACTATTTTGGGCTCTTCCACTAATTCCGTATGTCTATAATGAATGGAATCCAAAAGAGTAAAGTTAAAATTCTAGATTTTTCAAACTTAGCAACTTTAAGATTGTGAACTTCAACTCCCAAAATTTTCCATCCAGCTTTAAAATATATTGTTCTAAATCAAACAGTGCCATAGAGAGAGGTTTGCATTAGCTGTATTTAGAATGAATTTTTTCCTATTTTTTTCATTTACTTTGTTATTTTCTGGAAACCAAATAAAGAAATATATAACTGTCTTTTATATAATGTTATCTTTTAGAACATTGGTGTGCCTACTCAGGAGTGTGCCGAGTCAGTTGGAATGCCTAGACTCTAGAATGATACCTTCACAGAGATTTACGTGACTCCACCCTAAGATAAATGATAGATGATAGATAGATAGACAGACAGACAGACCACTACAAGAGGAAAGTTCTAAAATTGAAATCTACTGTGCTGCAGAATACTGCATAACAACAATAAGATAAAAATATTTAAATCAACCAAATGTGCTGATAATTATGCCCACAAACTATAATGGAGACATCAATATCTGATGGTCAAATATTTTGATGTAGGAGCTTATTCTGTGGTCAAGAAGCTTTAGTTAATTCAGGCATTTGCTGAATAGGAACAAAAAAGCAGCTTATTATTAACCTGTCTGCTAATGAAATTATGTTATGATTTCTATTTCATTCAGGAGAAGTATAAAATAAATGGGATTCAAAGAGTGGGCAAATTCCATTTTAAATCCCTTAATAATAAATACACAGTGCTAGATAGCTAGCAATATGCTCTGTCACAAAGCATAAAAGTATAGGATTAAACTGATCATATCACTTATCTCTGGTTTGTCTGAATCTTGCACAGTTTTGACTCCTTCCTTTCACAGCTCTCACACCGAACTCCCTCATTTTTGCAAGGAGAGGGGAAATTGTAGCCTTTGCTTATTGAGGTTGGACATTTGTTTCATATTTATATTTTCACAGCAACTGCAGACTTAGTTGCAGAATTGCTGTGGTTTAAAGAAGTGTGAGCATCCCTTATTGCAGTTAACTGTTTTAACTTGCATACAACTATGCCTTTGGTGACTGTACCAGAGAAGACAGGCTGCACTTTGTCTTCCTTCTGATAGGAAATTTGTATTGGCTGTATCCAAGTAAATGACAATGTTTCTTTTTTATTGTTTTTTCCATTATTAATTATTCTTAATTATTCTTTTTTCCCATTATTTTATGTTTAACTTTACAGGAGAATGGTACTTTTTTGCTTCAATACATGATAATTACTGAATGGCAGGATACAGTTAGATCTGTATTGTTAGATTTGTAATACTCAGGATATAGCTTGCACTCCTATCCCAAACTTAAGATGTTTTGTGTGTTGGTGGAATCTATTTAAGCCCATGTCACACCGCCCCACGGATGCAAAAAGGACACAGCGGACGAGCAAAATGTTCCATCCGTTGTTATCTGCTCTCAAAGGGGCAAAAATTTTCATAACCGGAGCGGATAACATGGACGCGGGGAGGACGCAGGGCGGATGCAGAGCGGATGCGGAATGGAAGCCCAGCAGATGGGAGCGGATGGCGCATCCGCAGGGCTTCCCGGGGGCCTCAGCAAAGCGGACGTGGAACAGATACAGCGGATGCAGAGCAGATGCACAGCAGATGAAGCGGATGCAGAGCGGATAAAGAGCGGATGCACAGCGGAAGTCTAATGGATGCCTGGCGTTAATTGCACATGCGGGGAGAATGCATTGCGTCAGTCCCGCAGATATAACGGAAGCAGCTTGGAAGCAGGTCGCCATTCAGAGGAAAGACCTGCTGCCGGATGGATTGGCTGCCTTGCCTGCCCTTCCTGCATGTCTGCCTGCCAGCCGTTGCTGCGCAGCCTTGCTGCCAAGCCTCCCTGCCCAGCCTTGCTTGCCAGCCTCCCTGCCAGCCTTGCTGCCAGCCTTAAACTGCAGCCTGCAGGCAAGCCTTGTGCCAGCCAGTCTGCCTGCCAGCGCTTGCTGCCTGCCTTCCCTGCAGCCTGGGTTTCATGAACTGCCTGCAAGCCTTGGTGCATGCCTGCCTGCCAGCCTTCTGCCAGCCATTGGTGCCTGCCTCCCTGCCAGCCTTGGTGGCCTGCCTTGGTGCCGAGCCTTCCTGCCAGCCTTGGTGCCTGCCTGCCTGCCAGCCTGCCTGCCAGCCCTTCCTGCCAGCCTTGCTGCCTGCCTGCC
Source organism: Laticauda laticaudata (assembly GCA_004320025.1). Taxonomy (NCBI): domain Eukaryota; kingdom Metazoa; phylum Chordata; class Lepidosauria; order Squamata; family Elapidae; genus Laticauda; species Laticauda laticaudata. The sequence goes on from BHFT01069536.1 coordinate 11,041, forward strand.
TTGCCAGCCTTGGTGCCTGCCTGGCTGCCAGTCTTCCTGCCAGTCTTCCTGCCAGCTGCTGCCTGAGCTTTGGCCAGCCTTTTCCCATGCCCAGCCTCCTGCTCAGCCATGGTCAGCCCCCCGCTCCCAAAAAAAGCCGCATGCGCACAAAGGCCCCAAACCATGGAAGCAGCACCTCAGCCATCTGCCTGCCAGCCTGGCAAGAGGGACAGGGCTACCATCCCCGCCCCCTGGCCCTCACTCTGGTTCTCCTGGGGCTTCTGCCAGGCACTGGGCTCGCTCTTTCTGCGGGCTGGGCTTCTGCTGCTTCTGCAGGAGGCTGATGAAAAGCACTCGCAGCACCAGCCACCTCCACAGCACCTGGGACCCTATCACCCAGCTGAGACTGACGACCAAGAGAGTGCCAGAGACTCTTTTTTTGTTTTATAGCTTCTTGTTAATAAAGTCTATTTATGATTCACATACTTGCTTCAACTTTCTTTTTTAATAAAGTCTTGGTGGAAACTTTTAGAAATGGTTTAAGCCTTTGCATGCTTGTGGGATGAAGTTAAGATAGCAGTGGGATGGGAAGGGCATACTTTGGATGGATAATAGCTTGTGGATAGATAACCTCCGTGCAAGGCATAGGTGGGACTGTAATGAGTTGCCATCCTCCAGGTGCCCTTATTGTATTCAATAATAATGTAATAATCATCGACACATGTCAACATAAACACAACTCTTTATAAACGCCCGTTTCATTGTAAGGCCCACCCAACATACATGGCCCAATCTCCATCATCCGTGTGATAGACAGGCTGAAAGGAGCATCCATTAAGCATCTACCATCCTGTCTTGCCAGCTCCCCTGCTTTCAGCTGGGGAGTTTCACTAGCCGTCTCAAGGATGTTGCGCTGCTTCTTTCCCTTCACGTGAGCGCTTCTGTTGCGGGCCTTGCACATCCCTCAGTGTCTATCAGGTTTCGCACTTTGCCACCATTCACATCAGGCTCCATGTCCCCATGCCTTGCTGACGGTCCACAGCCTGTCCTGTAACACTGGTGTAGGCGGGTGCGCATGAGATTGTGGCAGGATTGCAGCAAAGCTTCCATTGAAATCCTTCCCTCCAACGCGTCCTTCTGCCCCTGGCTAATGGCCCTGCATGTGCGTGAGAAGTACCGTGGAACCTGTTTGGCCAGGATGCCAAGGCGTTGTCCACCACCGCCTTGCCCTGCGACAGCCTGTAGTTGATAGATGCCTCTCCTCTCACGGTGAGGGTCTGGAGGTGTAGGGCTTCATGAGGTGGGTTGTGAGGGAGAAGGTGTCATCCCCACTCATGAAGTAGGGCAACATCTTGCGTGTCGTGCGCAGCGGGTCTGGATCTGGGAAGCCCACGATGAGGGTTGTGTTTCCAGCCCCTCCTTGAGGACACTGCCGTTGTTATATACCTGCGGCATGCTGAAGCTTGACCCGTGCCTGAAGCATCGATGTACATGAAATTGTAAGTCAGCATCGACCATGGCGAACGAGGATATGCTGAAGAAGTCCGCTTGGGCGAGTTTGAATAAAGTGGGGGAAGGGGCCCTAGGTTGGTTGGAGATTTTGCAGACCAGCGTGCTGTGCCATCTGTGGCTCCAACGCGTGTGGGGGAAGTTCCCACTTCTGATACCACTGCTCTGCCAACTTTCGCTTGCCATCTTCTTTCAGTGGAGGGGTACCTGAGGAGGCTTCCTCCTTGTATTCTTCGATGATGGCCTGCCACCAGTTCTCTGCCCCACAATGCTGATGTGGTGTTCGCTGTGGGCACCCTCCAGCTGTACTGGCATGCTTTTGGTAGGTGCGTCCCAGAGGCCAGGTGGTGCATGCAGTGAGTGCCACCTTGCAGCGCCAGGTTCCAGGCGTGGGGGCCATAAGATGGTGTTTGCTGGTCAAGCCTGGGTGTCAGCCGCCTGCACAACTTCGTCAAACATGGCTGGAGGCATCCTCATGAAGTTCTGGAATGCACGAGTGTCTTCGTTCCTGAGCTCCACCATCAGCTTGTTGTACAGTCCGTACTCTGCTCTTCTGGTGAGCCATCTTCGGACCCAGACTCTTTTTGGCTTCCTCTTTTTCTTATGCTGTTGCTAAAAAATTAAAACAGCCAGAACAAACCATTCATAAGCATTCTTTCTCTGAAATGTATTTATTTTTTAGAGGCATAAGCTTAGACTGCCACCTAAAGGCCATTAGCTTCTTAAAATACCACCACCTTTCTCATTTTTCTGTTTACTTCATCTCCATCAGGCAGGAATCTGGCACTGTAATCACAATATTATACAATATGGGCATGTGCTCCATCAAATTGGTTTCTCTTTTGGCAAGCACATTTGATCAGAATAATAGCATTCATTTTATGTCATATGAAAAGAAGAAGGAAACTTCTGTTTGGTATCTACTTGGTTGTGCTTTGGTCCATTTGATCAATTCATGAATGCCAAGGAGAATCAGGCTGGAACCAAATACCTTAACAATGATGTTAAATACTTTAAAATCAATGATGAACCATTGCAGGAAACATGCAACAAAACTCTGACAACAGAGTTTAAGAGGGCCAGCAATTGTCTTTGGCTAATCTACCAGAATAGCTCTTGCTTGTTTTATCTATTCAATAACTTATCTAACTTTGTCCTTTTGATCCTGCTACTGCCATGACTACTGTCTGTGCAAGTATCAGCATATTGTTTTATGGTCTTGTCTTGTTTTTCCCAAATCTTGTTTTGGAAAGGCTGCATCCTTCCTGAAAAGTTACTGATAATTGTACAAAGAGGGGAAATTAGATTGCATGGGTATCTTGGTTTTCTTCTAATTATCAGAGCACTATGATAATTAAGATGCTTGAATGCCATCGGCTGGTGAGTTCAAGTCTGCCCTCAGTGACGGAAGCTTATTTGAGGCAATGGATCAGCCAGTTACTCTAAGACCACATCACAGAATTATAATTGATGGGAGAAAAATGAAAGAAAAAAGGCCTTGAATGAACGATTAAGTATAAAAACCTGAATATTAAAATGTTTTTATGTAAATGATGTTTGACTAATTTCAATGTAAATAATGTTTGGTTCAGATATTATTAGTAAATTACATCAACCTGTTCACCCTACTACACAAAACTAATTAGAAATAAACTTGGTCATTATCTGGTTGGAACACCAAAGGTTCCAAAGTGTTAAAAAAAATTAATAGAAAAAGAAATCCAGAAGAAAAGATTTTCCATATTATTATGAAGAAAACTTTCATGAAATTACCAGGAGCTGAGTTTAATTCAAAGGAAGACAATCTGACTCAATGGCCAGATAAATCACATCAGAAGCTGAGGCAGAAATGTAATTTGAGAAAGCATCTGCATGGTTTTATATAGTCCTCATGGACAGTGGTCGCCAACTGGTGAGCCATGGCCCACTGTTGGTCCCCAAGAAAATTTTGGTGGGCCATAGAGGAATCTCACCTTCAGAGCACCCCTCCCCCAAAGCAATTAATCCAGGCTGCGTAGAAACACAAGGCTGCACCACCCACATGGCCCACGAGAACCCTCCCCACCCATTCACTTGCCCAGCAAACTTGCCTACTTCTTTTTTCTGACCATCAGCTATTCTATGCTGCCGGGAGATTTAGAATAGCTAGAAAGCAGGAAATTGTTGGATTTCTTACTTTTTGACTAGTCTTTAGATCTTCAGCTCTGCTTTTAGGCACAGCCGAACCTCCTTTGGGACTGAAGTTTCGATTATTCAATGCAGACTCACAGCAAGCAAATTTTATGTGACAGACTGAGCTAACTGATGGCAGATAGATAGATCACTGAATGATTCTGTGAGCAACTCAATCTGCCTGCCTGCTTTGCCTGCTTTGCCTGCTTTGCCTGCTTTGCCTGCTTTGCCTGCTTTGCCTGCTTTTGGGTAAAAGTTGCTCTTTTTTATTTAAAAAAATCAATATTTATATAAATATTTATAATATTTACATACTGACCATGCCCAGCCAGTCATATGACCACCAAGCCACACCCACAAATTAGACTACACCCATAGAACTGGTTAGTGGTCCCTGAGATTTAAAATTATGAGTTTGGTGGTCCCTGGTTCAAAAGATTGGCAACCCCTGCTCATGGAGATAAGGGGAGAGAGCAGTGAGGCACATTCAGACTTGCAAGAGTCTGTTACTGTAACCTTATAATAAAGTAGTATTAGTTTTCATAACTTTGGTGTCCTAATTTTATGTATCTTGAAGGTATGTCACTTAATCACCTGCAAATATTCTGAATCACATTTCTTCTATTTTAAATCAGCATGCTTAATGAATCGACATTATAAAAACTGCAACCCAAAATATCTGAGCTGCACTAGGTGAAACAAGGGAGAGTGCAGCTAAATGAAAACTGGTGATTTGTAAATTAATTTCTGTGGATGTTATGGTGCTGGCAATTACTGTAACTTTTCTTTTTATACATAGAAGCCACAAATACTTTTAAAAAAACTCATCAGCATAGTAGCTCTAAGTAAGTAGGACACAAAGTATCTTGAACAATATTAAAATTGTTGACTTATACCTCAAGGGAATATCATGTGATTAATCTGTTCAGCCACAGGGTGCCAATGTTGTCTAATATTTCATAAACTGACATTTTAAAATTAATCCTGAGACCTTCAACCTAAACAGATGTTTATATATTATAATACTTGGAGATCTAGCATGATTAGAGATTTGAGCATTTTAAAGATAGGGGCTTTTGTTTTTTTTTAAATAGGATCCTACCAAATACTTGTGTTTAATTTTCTTGCTCTCTCATTTTAAATAACAGCAGTTATACCTGAGCTTTGATTGATTCTAGGAAGAATTATTTTAAAAGAAGTGCATTTCTCCCCCATACATCCAGCTGCTCTGTAGCTATTTCATGCAAACAGTGAAAATAGTGAAAGACCACTAGAGGTCAGTTTATCTCAATCAAATATTGCTATATATGATTTAGCTACAAGTCTAAGCTTTTAATCCCTATCCACTGTTCTTAATATTTCCATATGATTTATCCATACACATCTCCCAATAAATTGTAAAACAGGATGTTTATTTAGTTGAATATTAGATTGTATCCAATGAATATCCAATGAAAACTATGCAAGATGTCACTTCAGTGTGATAAAAGGTGTTTAGACAAAAGACAAAAATAATATTATTATGAGGTCAGCGGATTGGTCAAGGTGATCACAAAGAACCTCTTTATTCTTTTAAATGTTTGTCTGAAAACTTGTCTCAGATTTCTGTAAGTTGAACAGAGTGAGTTCCCAGAGGCAATGCCTCTTAAAACAAACAAAGGGAGAGTTGATTGCTCGGATTATATTTCAATAACCCCAGGAAGACACAGTGATTTGCCACATCATGCCCAGGCATGTCCTGTGATTCCTGAATGATAAGTGACTTCTCCTTTTGTCTTTCTCAGCAAATGGAGAGGGGGACAATTTTTGAGCCCTTTGAGCCCATTGCCTTTGAAATCCTTTGAGGTCGGACTGTCTGGATAAGTTCTAGGTACAGGTAATCCTAAACAATGGCACTTCAGTTACAGTGGCAGTGACAAATGTGTCTTATGAGTGTTTTTCACACTTCTGACCACTGCAGCATCCCCATGGTCATGGGATCAAAATTTGGATGTTTGGCAACTGGCATTTATTTATGATGGTTGCAGTATCCCAAAGTCATGTGATCATCTTTTATTACTTTCTGACAATCAAAATCAATGGGGAAACCAGATTCATTTACCAACCGTGTTACTAACAATAACACAGGTTTGCAATGACGGGTGACAGTGGTGATCCCATAGGGGCTCCTTCAATTTGCTTGTATCTTTGTCCTTTGTA
>BHFT01069537.1:0-26891 GCA_004320025.1 Laticauda laticaudata
ATGTTGTAACGGATGGATGATGGACGTATAACAGATGTTTCCGTATGCGTAGGAGATGTATAACGGACCCGGTTGGATACATTTCCCTCAAAAAGTTTTGTGTAGCTCAAACCTTTGAGCGGATGAAATGTCAGTAGACGGATGCTGGATGGATAGAGGGATGAAAAATGGACGCAGTGAGTACAGAACGGATTGCATCGTGTTAACCATGGACTGGCAAGTGTTTCTCTCCGTTTTACATCCTCTTTCCATCCGTTGGTGCTGTGTGACAGGGGCTTTAAATAAGATTTGAACGGACAAAAACTAAAAGATACAAAGGTGTCATACTCCAACCAGTAACTACAAGGGAAAATTTGTTTAAAGAGAAAAGAAATATGAAATTGAAACAGGATTGACAAAAATATAAATATAATGATTTGAAAGATATTGAAACTTGAAATATATATAATTGAATTTAGAAAGGAATGAGAATTAAAAACAAGGTTGCGAAAACTAAGGAAAAAATCACTGAGAAAATGCTAAAATAGCAATAAGATATGGAATAGAATACAAAGATGAATATGAAATTGAGTTTATGTCTGTTTGGAGAAGTGATAACCCGGGATCATGCTATTCTCAAAAAAAGATATTTAGTTTTATTATGTTTTGTGAAAACCCCAATAAAATTTTTTACCAAAAAAAAAGTATTAGATGAGTGTCATTTTCCTTTGCAAGAGAATGCAACTTCATTTTCCCAAATTCATTCTGGATCTCAAAATTTGGTCAAACTGGATTACTTCTTGAGAAATTTTAACCAGAACAGTAAATTTCATTCAATCTGGATAAATCTATATAAATAATTCTTATAAATTAAAAGAGGTGGATCCAGTACATTTGTAGTTATAATTCCTTATTCTAAATAACTATATTTGTGATGCTTTGATGGAAGCAGCCTCCATCTTCTATGTAAGATTTGTCATATACCCTAGGCACTTTGGGAAAAAATGTAAGTTTATGTGAAGCATCCTTACCCTTGGTTGTCCTCACTCCTGTTTGTATAAATTTGGCCTCATGTAAAGGGATTGTGCATAAATGAATTTGGAGTGGATAAAGTAATTGGGTTTCAAGTAGTAAGGTCAGTAGTATACTTATCATAAGTCATTTCAGAAATCACTGTGATGTGATCTATTGCATACTGTATAGAATTAAAATGTATTTGTATATTTAATGTTAAAATATTTTAAGGAACAAACAGTTGTTTTTGAGACTTATCACCACCCATTCTATTTTGAAGACTTGATGCTACCTTGCCCATAGCATCCTGGAAAAATCAGAAATAGAAATGTATTTTAATTAAAATGAATGAGAATTTGTTTTCCTGAAGAAAAATAATATATTAAAGATGTTATTTATCTTGCTTCCATTCCAATAAAATATTTCATAAAAGATGCAGGTGTCCTGATTATCTTTTCCTTTAGGACTGATAATATTATACATGGGTAATTTTTGTTGCAATATGGTAGCTGAATTGAGTACTAGTTGCCATAGGACCATGATAGCAAACCTATGGCACGTGTGCCACAGGTGGCACGCAGAGCCATTTGTGCCGGCGTGTGAGCTGAAGGCAAATTTACATCACTGTGCATGTGCATGCCTCACAGGTGATTTTTGACCAGTTTGAGGCTTTTTTCGGCCTTCAAAGGCTTGAGGAAGGCTTCTGCAGGCTTCTACAAGCTTTATAGGCTGAAATCTAGCCCCATTTTGTCACTTCCAGTTTTTTTGGAAAAACAAAGTGATGAAACAGGGCTAGATTTTTGCCTACAAAGCTTGTATAAGCCTGCAGAAGCATCCCTCAAGCCTTTGGGAGGCTGAAAAAGGCCTCAAGCTAGCCAAAAATCAGTTGTGAGGCACAGTGCAGGTAAGGGGGTGGTGGTGAGGATTGTGTGTGCATCCATAAGGGATGTGGGGGGGGGGCGTGCATTGCCTTCTGGGTGCTGGCATGCAACANGGGGGGGGGGGGGCGTGCATTGCCTTCTGGGTGCTGGCATGCAACAGTGAGTGTGCAAGCGCGTGCACAGTTTTTGACATAGAAGCCCAAAAAGGTTAGCCACCACTGCTATAGGTGCTGTTTGGAAAGCAATTATTATTTTTTTATTAATTGAGTAAGCAAAAATCTGTCATTTGAAACTATTAGAGATTTTCAGGCACTCCTAAAAATAAACTTATTTGTGTAATTGTGAATAATACTGCAAATCATTTTATCTTCAGCCAAGAATGTTTCATATCATTTTGGATGAACTCATGTTTTTGTTTATTATTTTGAAAAGTCAAGCCAACCAATAAAGAACACAAATTACATGAATTGGTTTTGATATATACCATTGCATCATTTTCAACTTTACTATGTCACTTATGAGAAGATCCTCCACTTCGCTTTTAGCCATCATAAAAAGATATTTTCAAACAGTTAGAGTTATCTGGTCCATTAATCGAGGTTGTGATTCCAACTGAGCATAGCTCTTACGTTCATACTTCACTGAAGTTTCAAGCTTGTTAAGACTTAATTTTTCCCCTTCATTCTTTTTTCATGGTGAGCAATATTCACATATTTCTGTAGCTGTAACCATATAGAAAAATGATGCTCAATGAAAACCCAGTAATTTGCTCTGAACTATTTTTACATGCCAAGAAATTATTTCTGGGTACTTCAATAATGGCCAATTTACTTGCAGCTGCAAATCTAGATTCTAAAAAGAAAATAGTGTGCTGTAAATGTGTTTGGAGATATCTTGCTCCTAAAGAAGTTCTGAATTCAAGAATAAATTTCTCTCTGTAATTAGAGAGATATGAATTCTGGCTCATATCCTTAATTTGTATAACATTCCTCAAGAACAGTCTTAATGGAAGTTCACACTTCTGGAAGTACTACTTTGAAAATGCTCTGTTTCTAAATATATTAATCCTTTTATTTATTTTGATGTTAAACAATTATTCTTCGTAACAAATAATGTTTCTTATGTGGGATTGAGTGATTGTGATCAAGTAAGCATCTTTAACCACATATATAGACTTAAATTTAAAATGATCTGTTTCAAGCCAGGCTCTTTAAACTTGCAAAAGTGCATGTATCATTGCTTTGATTGAGTTTACCCACTTTGCAGCTGATTGTCTTCTTCTTCCCAGAATTATGGGTTTCTCAAGGGAGTTGTTCTTACATAAATTGTTCAAAATATGAATTCTCAGATGTGCCAATAGAAGAGAATGTACATACAGTAGCTTAGGATTGAACACCATGGACTCCACAGTTCTCAACTGATTTGCTTTATGTTCCTTTATATTTATTTTTTCCTTGCTATCCATGATTTGCTCATGAGTCTTTACTAATACTAAAGTTCACAAAGATGAATACTGTTTCCACCCTGCTTCTGCAAAATCCAAATGATACTAATGTCAGTACCACAGGAAAACTATTGTCTATGCAATTGTGAAATTAATAATAACAGTTCAAAAGGCAGCTTTACTTGGAACAGATTACATCCTACAATAATGCTTTTAACATCATTAAACAACAACATCTGCCTATCCCTTTCAGAAGGACTCAATAGGTGCATAATAATACCAAATTCAGTCTAACATCTGGCTCACTGTATGACCAAATAAGATTAACCCTTCCAAAGTCTAATGCATTCCAAACAGGTCTTAGGTGAAGAGTCATACTAAATCTGTTTTTAAACACTTCTAAATGCCCAAATTGAATTTAATTATTGGATCAACTGTTGCTCAGATTAAGAGTCCTGTTGGATTTTATGGTTCCTTAGCATGCTTTGAAAAATGTGCTATAGGGCTCATATCCCCCTGCGAGGCAACCAGAACACGTCTAGGCTACCAGACAGATTACTAAAAGACAAAATTAAAATGAAGAATTCTGTCAAAGGAATTAAATTACTCAATTATGGAATATTTCTACCAGATGTGGATTTCAAAAGCAAATATACTAGCTTTGAGGAAAAAAAATAGTGATTAATGTGCAGAGACTTAGAACAAATCAGCATCAATTCTATGAAATCTTTTAAAATGAGAAAAAATCAAACACTAAGAATGAAAAAAATGACATTTAACATTTTGGAAAGGTTTGTAGGAAAAAAACAGGACTCACAATAAAAATGCAAAATAGATCAAGACAATTGAAAATGCACAGAAGTACTCAGTATGGAAGACATTTACGATACCCAAGGAAATTGTATGAAATCAATCAGAGGATGCTCCATTGACAAATCTACACTAGAGGTTGGCAGACCAGATGAATTGGGTGTTGGAAGCACCAGAAAATGAAAAATAAATAACTGGAAGGACACCTCTAATTCAGAAGGATAAGAAATGAAATGAGACTGGAAACTACAGATCCATAACCTATTTGCGAACAATATATAAGCTACTTAACTAAGGTATTATGTGGGGTGTGTGTGTTGTTGTTTGGTACATAGATAAATAGAAGAAGGAAAGAATAGAATTGAAGCAACTAATGACAAGAATGGCAGATAGTAATAGTTTGAAAACAATAACACGTGGTTTTGATTTTCAAATGTGTACTCAAAATACAGTTTTAGGATTTTTCTGGCTATTTACTTGCTTAATGGCACTCAAAATAAGATCTGTATTTATTACACTAAGCGAAGGAATGTACTACATAATTGTCTCTTCTGTCCTGGGGTTTATCTTATCTTTCAAAGTAATTACGTAAGTAAGGATTTTTTTTTTAATATAAATTTTATTTGGAATTTCACAAAAAAAACCCCATAATACAAATAAAACATCTTTTTTTTTTTTTTTGAGAGTAGCATGATCATGGGTTGTCACTTCTTCATACAGACACAAACTCAATTTCATGTTCATCTTTGTGTTCTATTCCATGTCTCATTACTGTTTAACATTTTCTACATAGTTTTTCCCCTCTTTTGATTTTCTCAACTTTATTTTTAATTATTTCATATCTCAATTCAAATCATTATATTTGTACTTTTGTCTGTCCTGTTTCAATTTCATCTTTTCTCATTAAACAAATTTTCCCTGTAGTTACTAATTGGAGTATGACACCTTTATATTTTTTTATTTTGTCCATTCAGTTCTTATTTAAACTTCAATTTATACCTTTAAGATTATAACATTCAATATACATAACTTCCAATTGAATTCTGCTTGGTACATTCTTAAAATACACACTATATCCTTATATTCTTAAGTTTTCACGGATACTTACATATATGGTATTCAGCTTTCTTCGGATATTTTCCCACATCATCATAGTGGTGCTTTTAAAGTTGTAGCAATGTTTTGGCAGAATCTCATCTGCCATCATGAGGTTTCTGCATTGTGTTCCTCTGGATTGTATTGTCTGTGAGTCAAACTTTCACAGCCATTTCTGTTTTAAATTTGGGGCTAGCCTGGGACTTCCGCTTTGCAGGACTTCGGTGACAGGCAGGAATCTGCGATCGTGCAAGGTTTCTGCCTGGGCTCACCATCGGAGCACCCCGAGCCAATTTTCTTCAGGGATAAGCCACCCCATAGAGGTTGGTGAAGACAGGGGACACTCCAGCAGGATTGAGGAAAGCTGCATCTTTCCTCCCCAGCTGGCTAAACTCCCTTTCCCGAAGGCGGCAGAGCGGCAGTCATAAATGGCCGCCTCAAAGAAGCCCTCATCTGGAAAAGAACGTGCAGGAGGAAGAAAGTACTGAAGTGAAAGTTTTGGCTGACTGGGATAAGAAGAAACAATTAAGGTATCCTGGAACTTAAATCCTAAAAAACAAAAAACAAAAGATACATTGCTCCCAAAGAAGATTCGGAAGCAGCGAATGAAAGTGAAAAGGGAAAGTTGTTGTTTTTTTCACTCTCCTTCCTTATGTTGACAGCGAAGAGATGAATGAGAAATCGGAAAAATCATCTTCTTTGGCATCAACAGGTATTTAAAACTGGAAAATTTAATACCAAGGGGTAAATAAATATTTCTGAACATAAAAGGCAAAAAAAAAAAAGAGAAAGAAAATTTTTCTTTGCTGTAAGTGGAAGGGAGAGGAAGAGACATAAGAACAGGATTTTGGAAGGAGGAGATAGCCTGGAATCTAAAAAATCTAAAGTTAAATTTTAACAGGGTCTGCTAAAAAATACATTTTATCTGGAACTTTGTAACTAAATCTAAGCCCATGTCCCACTTGCACAAAGGATGCAAAGAGATATAAAGTGGACAAAAAGCTTGCCATCCATGGAAAACCGATGCATCCGTTGTGTACTCACTGCGTACGTGTTTCATACGCTCTATCCATCAAACATCCGTCTACTGCTATTTCATCGCTCAAAAGTTTTGATCTGCACAAAACTTTTTGAACGGATGAACTTTCCACTGCGGACGATGTACATCCGAGACACATACGGGCAAACAAACATTCTACGTCCGTTGTCATCTGTTAAATGTCCGCTGTATCCTCTGGCATCTCTGGACATCCCCTCAACTCACAATCTGCTGCAGCTGAAAGCAGAAAGAGGAGGAAGCAAAAGGTACACGGAACATCCACACAGCATTAGTTAGCATGGAAATAGAAGGATGTAAGCGGATGCATCTCAGATATAAAGCATTAAAAACAGACAAAACGTTTGTATATGGGATGTATCTCTGATATTTAGAGATGTCTTGGAGTATGCTAGAGTATGTGGAAGGACACCTAGCGGAAAACCGATATTTCCTATAAAAAGGGGAGGAGAAATACCTGGCATCTCATAATCAGTGCAGCAGCCATGGTGTACAGACCTCTTCACCCTTGGTCTTGCTCTTCCACATCATCCATGATCTCCACCATGGATCATGACACACTCCTTATTGGTAGCTCCCATCATTCAACACTAGAACCTAGCCTGTTCAGGACTGTTTCACCTTTTTCTATGCAAGGAGAAGAAGGAGAGTCAAGAGTTTGTGGGTCGATGATGGATCGGGAGAAGAAGTGGAGTTTGACTGTATGACAAGCTGATGGTGGAGCTGAGGAATGAAGACACTCGTGCATTCCAGAACTTCATGAAGATGCAAGAGCCATGTTTGACGAAATTGTAGAGCATCTGAGACCAGCCCTGGAGCCTGGACTGAAGGTGGCACTGACTCTGCGCCACCTGGCCTTGGAACCACATACAGAAGCATGCAGTTGCCTGGAGGGTGCACACAACACCATCAGCAAAGTGGTCAGAGAAAGTGTGCAGGCCATCATCGAAGAAATACGTTGGAGGAGCTCCTCCAGTGCCCACCCTGAAGAAGGCTGGACGAAGTTGCAGAACAGTGGTATCAGATGTGGAACTTTTCCCACACCATTGGAGCCTAGATGCGGAAACACGTGGCCTGCAAAGCTCCAGCCAACTCAGGGTCCTTTTTACAACTACAAGGGCTTTCTTCAGTATCATCCTCTTTGCCATGGTTGATGCTGACTACAAGTTCATGTACACCGATGCTTCAGGCAATGGGTCAGCTTCAATATAGCCAGGTATTACAACGCCAGTGACCTCAAGGATGGGCTGGAATGCAACCTCATTCCTGATTTTCCAGATGTAGACCCCTACCAATGAACACAAGATGTGCCCTACTTCACTTGTGGGTGAAGACACCTTCTCCCTCAGTACCTTACCTCATGAAGCCCTACACTTCAGATACCTCAGCTGTGAAGAAGAATCTTCAACTACAGCTGTCCAGGGCCAAGACGGGTGTGAGAACATCTTTGCATCATGGCCAACAGGTTCCAGTACTTCTCACCACAGCAGCATCGCCACAGACTGTGAGGAGGATGTGGAAGCTTGCTGCATCCTGCCAATACTCATGCGCACCGCTACCCAGTGTTGCAGAACGAGGCTTGTGGACGTCAACAAGGGATGGGTACATGAAGCCTGGTGAATGGACAAGGACGAAACCTGATAGACACTGTGGATGTACAAGTCCCCAATAGAGCTTCACCTGAAGGAAAAAGCAGCGCAACCCTGAACACACTGGTGCAACTCCCCAGCTGGAGCAGTGGAGTGGCAAGACAGGATGGGAGATGCTTAATGGATGCTTCCTTGAGCTGTTCTCATCACACTGATTAGATTGTGCAATGTATGTTGAGTGGCGCCTACAATGAATAGGCATTAAAAAAGAGCTTTTGTTTATTTTGAAATGTGTTGATCAATGGAATTAAATTGTTATTGATAATAAAGGGCCATATGTGTAGCAGCTGGGATGTGGAACATAAAGTCCCACTATGCTTGCACTGGGAGTTTTATCAATCCCACAGCTTATCCTTACCCATCCCAAACTATCCTTACCTATCCACAACTCATCCTGTATCCATCCCACAAGTATCCTTACCCATCCCACAGCTACCTTACCCATCCCACAATTATCCTTATCCCATCCCAACTATCCTTACCCATCCACAAGTATCCTTACCATCCCACAACTACCTTACCCAGTCCACAAGCTATCCTTACCCATCCACAAGTCCTTACCCATCTCACAACTATCCTTATCCACCCACAAGCATGGAAAGCTTAACCAATTTTTCAAAGTTTTCACCACACTTATTAAGTAAAATAAAATGAACCAAGTGTGTGAAGCAAAGATAACCTTTATTATAAACTGTCTTAAGTAAACTGATAGATTTATTAAAAAGCAAAATGAACCAAGTAAGTGTCTTTTAAGCAAAGATAAAGTGAACAGGTAACAACTCAGTCTTGGCACTGTTCTCAGTCACTCTGAGGCATGTCCATGGTCTCAGCTGTTGAGCGGGCAGGACTGTGGAGGTGGCTGGGGCTGGTGCTGGTCTGAGGCACCATTGGGGTGCCTGGGCCCGAGAGTACAACAGGGATGTGTGTTCAGGAAGCTGCTTCAGAGAGCTGACTCAGTCCCGTGAGGTTTTGAGAGATCTTTCCTCAAGGACCTGGATGTTCAGGCACAGACTGATGACAGATTTTCTGTTGAGGGCTGGCTTTTGTGGGGGTGGAGAAGGAGGAGTGTAGTGGGGCTGTTGGTACAGCTGGGTGAGGTGAGGCATCGTGGCATGCGCATTGTACTGAGGCTGGACTGGGAAGGGCTGCCTGTCTGTGGAAGTCCTGGTACTCGTAGCCTTGGTAGGTGAGGGGCTGTTGAAAGCTGTGTGAAGGGCTGTGACATCGACCTGGGTGGAGGAACAGTCCTGGATGGAGTGGGAGCAGGTTCAGCTGGCCTGGAGGGTGGTGCAGCAGTGCTGGTGATCTTCTCCTTCATCACCTGGTCCTGGCCGTCAGCAGGTCCATGAGGGTCTGGCTCACGTACATGATAAGAAACTTGCGGTTTGAGATGGTATATTGCTGTGGACCAGATGAGAGAGAAAGATCTGTGTGGTTTTGGATTGTGTCCCTGATCTCAGCAGACAGTGTGGCTCTGGGCTCCAGTCTGCCTCTCTGCCTGCTTTTTTGGAGGTGGAGCTGGGTGTGGGTTGGGGTTGGTCTCTGGCTGCTGCTTCTTCTTGGCTTCATTTGAGACAGGGGATCCTCCACTCCTCTGGCATGGGGAGTGCAGCTGTCAGGGGGGTCTCTGCCGTGTGGGGCCGCTCCAAAGACACCTGCCTGGACACGGTATCGTCTCCTGGTGAAGAGGAGTGGCTGTCTGTGGGCTGTCTGAGGAGAGGGTGACAGAGAGGCTACTCCTCGTGGCGGACCTCACCTCCAGGAAGCTGCACTTGCCATTGATGTACATCTCCCGGTCAGTGAGCTTGACACGGCCTGGCCAGGATTTCTTCAGGTGCAGCTTGCCATACAGGTGTGCATGTGCTTCCACCTGCCACCATCTGCGTGTACCCAGGCTCTCTGCCTTGTCTCTCCACGCTGCCTGCTTTCTCTTGTGTCCGATAGAGAGTCTGTGGCCCTTTCACCACAATCCCATCTCCCTCAGCCTTCCAGCACCTCCTCCTCATGGTCCCGAAATGGAATACTGTTCCTCTTTCCCTTCCTCCTTGCCTCTTCCTCCTTCTGGCAGGGGCTTCAGGGCCTTCGCAGCAGGGCTTTGAGGCTTTGGGGCTGGTCCACACAGCAATACCAACCACACAGCAGCAGGAGAAGCAGCAGCAGCAGCAATGAGAAGCACCAGTAGCCAGCAGCAGCAGGAGACAGCACCAGCAGCAGCAGAAGAAAGCACCAGCAGCACCAGTAGCACAAGCAGGAGAAGCACCACGCAGCAACACCAACCACCACCAGCAGCGCAGAAGACACGGCACCTTCAGAGTCAGCTGCAGGTGTGGATGGTGGTTTCGTCCTTCTTCCAGGACGGCAGGAGTAGGCACAGGCTTCCTCTTCTTCCCTGACTGAGACCATGGTGTTCTTTCAAGATGTCTGCTGCAGCAGGTCTTCCTCTGGATGGTGATTGCTTCGAGCTGCATCCTTTATATACATGGAGCTGACGCAATTCATACACCACATGCGCAGTGAATGCTTTGCAATCCGCTACGCATCCGCTACGTCTCTGCTATGCATCCTATAGGTCTGTGATGCATCTGCGTCATCCGCTATGCATCCGCTCCTTCTGCTGCGCATCGCTTCACTATTCTCCCCAGAAGCCCTCGGATGTTGTCATCCGCTTCCATCTGCTTCAATCCGCTTGGCTTCTCTACAAACATCCGCTTACATCCTCACTAC
The DNA here is from genome assembly GCA_004320025.1 of Laticauda laticaudata. NCBI lineage: Eukaryota > Metazoa > Chordata > Lepidosauria > Squamata > Elapidae > Laticauda > Laticauda laticaudata. The sequence goes on from BHFT01069537.1 coordinate 10,654, forward strand.
GTACTACCCCCGTCCGTTCCTTTCTGTTGTTTTCTGTTCTGTTTATGCAAATTTTTGCCACTTTTTAGAGTGGATAACAACGGATGGAGCCACCCCTGAATTTTGGTCGTCCGCTGTGTCCTTTTTGCATACGTTTTGATCCATCGGCCAGGGTGACCTAGCCTTTACCGCAGGAGAGAAAGTGAAAAAAGGAAGAAAGTGTAAAAGGAAACAGCTTGTGTGAATCTGGATTGTTGGTGACTTGGGACTCTTAGAATTATATCAGAAGGATTAAAATACTCAGGTGGTTGTTTAAAGAAGAAAAAAAAACAATGCCATCATTTGTGGATGAATTGAAAATAGAATTAAAAAATATTAAAGAAGAAAAAGAAGGGAAGGGCTCTTCTTGGTTCTGTTTTTTCAATTCTTAGAAATGGCAATTGTTACTACAAGAACTCAAGAAAGACGTACGCAACAGAGATTGGACAAAGAAGAAGTCATCTTTAAGAACATGTTACTTTATTTGGGAAAGAAAGGGGAGAGGGGAAAGAGAATGGAGAATTTGAGACCTAAAAAACAACAAAAAAAGGGAAAATAAGTGAAAACGTGATCACGTGAGAAAGCAATAAAAAAGGAATACAGAAAAGGAAATTGAGGTGGAGCAGTGCAGGGGTAAAAAGAGCAGACAAGAAGCAAAGGAGGAGGAGAAAGAGAGCTTACAAGGGTGTAAGCAAGTGAAGAACAGACCTTATTTAGAGATAATGGTAAAAATTTAATTGAAAAAGATTCTTCAGGTACCTATGATGTGTATGTTATATTTGATTCTAAAATTATATATTAGAAGATTGGAAACAACAGTAGATTCAGTGAAAACATTTCTAAATAAAATAAATGGTTGATGAATTTAAATGAAGGAGAATTAATTTAGAAAGTAATGGGAACATTTTTAATGACAAAATGTTTTAAAATTGAAGTGAATCGCGATGAAAATAATCATGGAAAGTTTATATAGCGTTCCATAGAAGAACATGATACCTATTGGAAAAGTAATGTGTTAAATGTTTAAAATTTAATGAATATTAATATTAACGATAGAATTGAATGGTACTGATCTTGTTCTAATTATATATTTATACCTTTTTTTCTTTTTCTTTAAAATGTAATGATTAGCTTTAACGTTACTGACGCAGAATCCAATTAGAAGTACGTTTTATATTAAAGTGTTATTAATTTTAGAGAAAGATGTAAAGGCGTCTTACTCAATTATGACTACAGGAGGGATTGTTCAGGAAGAAATACATAATAGATAAGCGAAATAGGACATATAAAGAATATAGAATTAATGATCTGGATTTGAGATTGAAACAAATAAAAATAAAATTTAAGAAAGTTAAAAGAGGGGAGAAGCCATTAAAGAAAAATGGAATGGCAATAAGATATGGAATGGTATATAAAAAGAGCATGATTTGAATTTGGTGTCTGTACAAAGAGATGTTAAACCGGGATCAGATGCTTTCAGAAAAAGAGTTTTATAATGTTTTCATATTTTTGTGTTGTGTTGTCAAATGTTTGGTTTTTAGAAAATCAATTAATTTTTTTTCTCTTCAAAAAAATATGTATTTTAAAAATTGTAAGAATTGAGATGTTTGCGCTAAAGGAATTGTGGCTTGAGTTAATAATAATTATGATATGGAAGTTCATTAATATAATGTGAATTAAATTTTATTCAAAGAGAAAGATTATATATATCGTGCACAAGAATAGTATAAATTGACACAATTGTTCAATTTGAAGATCCGTTGCTTTAGTTCGGTATTGGTCCCATGTTTGTTTGTTGAAAATTTAAAAAAAAAAATACAAAAAAAAAAATTGCAGGCGGCTAGCCTACTGCATGTCCGTTTTGCTTCATCTGATTGATTGGGAGTCTTGATCGTGTTTATTGTCTGGAGTTTGCATGTGTTCTGCGTTGATATGTTGTTATTAAAGCCAGTCACACTGCCCAATGGTGGAAGAGGATGTTAAAAACAGAGAGAAACACTTGACATCCGTTGGTAAGGGCCCTGTCACACTGCCCAAATGGATGCAAAAACGTTAGTAAAAAGGGACACAACGGCATGAGAAAAATTTCCATCCGTTGTATCCACTCTTCAAAGGGGCAAAAATTTGCATAACCGAAGCGGATACACCGGAAAGGAACGGACGTGGGAAGGAAGCAGAGTGGATGGACAAACGCGGTATGCGGAACGGAGCTAGCGGATGGAAGCGGATTGGAGTCAGGATGCCACATCCGCTAGGCTCCGGAGCCGCAGCAAAGCGGAAGCGGAATGGATACATGGAATGCAGAGAGGACGCGAGCGGATGAAGCGAAGGCCAGCGGATTGAAGCGATGCAAGTGGAAGCCTGCGGATGCACACGGAAGCTACGATGCCGAGCGTTAATTGTGACATGCGGGAGGATGCATCTTGCATAAGCCCCACAGATATATAAGGAAGCAGCTCAGCAAGCAGGTCACCATTCAGAGGAAAGACCTGCTGCCGGACAGATTAGCGCCTTGCCTGCCCCTCTGCCTGGCATGCCTGCCTGTAAGCCTTGCTGCAAGCCTTGCTGCAGCCTTGCTGCAAGCTTGCTGCCAGCCTTGCTGCCGCCTCCCGCCAGCCTTTGCTGCCTGCTGCCTTGCCAGCCTTGCTGTCTTGCCTGCCTCCAGCCTTGCTTGCCGCCTCACCTGCCAGCCTTGCTGTCTGCCGCCTACCAGCCTTGCTGCCAGTGCCTGTCCAGCCTCCCTTGCAAGCCAGTCATCTGCTGCAAGCCTTGGTTCCTGCCTGCCTGCAAAAGCCCTTGGTGCTATCGCGCCTGCCCAGCCTTGGTCCCTTCCGACCTGCCTCGCCAGCCTTGAGTGCAGACTCTATTCCGACGCCTTACCGAACGGCCCTTCGGTGCACTGCCCTGCCCAGCCTTTTCCTGCCTGCCTCTAGCCTTGGCTGCTACTGACCTACCAGCCTTGCTGCTGCCAGCCTCCCCTTGCTGTCTGCCTGCCTGCCAGCCTTGGCCTACCATGCCTGCCGAGCCTTCCTGGCCAAAGCGGCCTCTGCGACTTCCTGCCAGTGCTTGCCTGCCTGCCAGCCTGCCGCTTGACGCTCTCGAGCATGCCGCCTCACATGCGCCACCTTGGTTACTCTCTCCCTCGCCCTGGCGACCTGACCCATCGATCCTTTTAGTCCCATGCGTAGTGGTCTCTAGCCGCTCTAGCAATCCCCTGCCTGTGGTTCCGGCCTGACCTTTGCATCCTCCTGCCAGCCTTGCTTCGCCTCCTACGCCTGTGCCAGCCGCCTTCCAGAGCCTCCCTCGCAAGCCAGTCTGTCCTGTGCCAGCTTGGTTTCCTGCCTGCCCCTGACAAGCCTTTGGTGCCTACCTATCAGCTCTGCGTGCTACCAGCGCTTGGGTACTGGGCCGTGTCCTAGCCCAGCCTTGGTTCCTACGCTGCCTTGGCCCATTGTTCCTCCCTGCCTTCCGGCTCTCAGCTCTTGGTGCTCTGCCCGCCTGCCAGGCTGTCCATCGACCGGAAGCCTTGTCGCCAGCTCTCGCAGTCCTTGTGCCTGCCTGACCTGCCCAGCGTCTGCAAGCCTTGGTGCCTTGCCGTCTCCTGCCAGCCCTTGGTTCCTCCCTGCCTAGCCAGCAACCCCCACAAGCCATGCGGGAAGACAGAAGCCAGCCATCCCTGCTGCGCCCTGGCACAAGGGACAGGGCTGTAGCCACTCCCGCCCCCTGGCCCTCACTCTGCTTCTGCTGGGGCTTCTGTTATCATGGGCTCACTCTTCTGGGGCTGGAGCTTCTGCTGCTTCGTGGATAGGAGCGATCGATGCTGCTTCTGGCCACGGTTGGTGACTTCTGCTGGTGCGACACTCTTGCTGCTGCTGCACCCTAATGGCAGCTTCAGACCAAGCACATCCAGCACCACGCCAATCCTTACCACAAGCAACCTCGGACCCTTCCTCCCCCCTGTAGAAGACATTGAAATCGCCCAACAGAGCAATCGCCATGAGACGACTGGCTTGCGCTACCTAGCTCGTACGTGACTGTTCCTTTGGACACCTTGAGCTTACACTGGGTTACATCTGTCTTGCCGTTTCTATCAGCCTTTTGCTCTAATAGAAGCTCTAATCTTTGACTTCACACCACTTGGCCCTCATTTCTTTTTCCTTTAACCCACATAGTCTCTGGTGGAAAACTTTTCAGAACATGGTTTAAGGCCTTTGGCATGTCTGCATTGGGATGGTGGTAAGGATAGCATGGTGGGTGTGGCAGGGATATCCTTATGGACATGCTAGGTAAGTAGCTGCTGGAATAACTAATACCTCCAGGTGCAAAGCATAGTCGGGACTGTAAATGGTCCACCCTCCCAGGTGCAGCACACCATGCCCCTTTAATTATCAATAACAATTTAATTCATTGACCACACACTCTTCGACATACAACACAACTGTCTTTATTAAATGGCCGCTGTCATTGTGAGGACCCACCACAAACACAGGGCCCAATCTCTCCGATGTGATGAGACACGCTGAAGGAACATCCATTAAGCATCTACCATTTTTCCCCTTTGAGGGTTTTCTCTTGCCACTCCCACTGACTCCAGGCTGGGGAGTTTGGCATCAGTGTTTCAGGAGGGTTGCACTGCTTCTTCCCTTCACGGTGACGGCTCTGTTGGGCCCTTCACATCCTGGTGAATCTATCAGGTTATTGACCCTTCCTCATTCACCCAGTCCCATGTCCCCATGCCTTGTTTGGAGGTCCACAAGCCGTTCTGCAAGACCTCGGTAGCGGTGACTGAGATATGCAGGATGCAGCAACACTTCTACGTATCATCTCATGGTCTCTGCAATGCCTGCCATGGTGGTGGAAGCGCTTATACCTGGAACCTGTTGGCCAGCGATGCCAAAGGCGTTCTCCACCACCTGCGCTTGCCCTGGACCAGCACGTGTAGGTTGAAATTCCTCTCTTCATGGGTGAGCGTCATCTGCGGAATCGTCATTAGGCTTCATGTGGTAGGTTCTGAGGGAGAAGGCATCATGCCCCCATGATGAAGTCAGGGCACACTTGCGTGTCGTTGGGCGTGGGTCTGGATCTGGGCAAGTCCCTTGATGGAGGTTGCGTTTCCAGCCCCTCTCTTGAGGTCACGTGGCAGTGTGCTATTACCTGGGGCATCTGGACATTGACCGTTTGCCTGAAGCATCGAGGTACATTAACTGTAGTACGAGTCACATGGACCATTGCGAGAAGACGGATGAATGCTGAAGAAGCCCTTGTAGTGTGAACATAAGTGGAGAGCCTCGACTTCGGCTTGTCGCCTGTGAGCACCGTGCTTGCCATCGATGGCCTCACGTCGCACTGTCGCGGCAGCTATCCACTGGCATCTACCACGACTGCTCGGGGAACTCTGTTCTCACCCATACCACTGCTCTACTTCTCAGTCCGCTTCTCCCTGGTGCGGCAGCTATGAGTAGTCTCGCTCCCCACTGCTACTTTCTCTCACGATGCTTAGATGCGGCCCTGCCTACCCATCTTCCCTTGCACCACAAGCCTGTGGTGTTGTGTGCAACCCTCCAAGCGTACTGCATAGCCTTCCTGTACGTCGGTCCCCCTGATGCAGACCTCAGTGCGCAGAGTCTACGCTGCCACCTTTGCATAGATCCCCAGGGTCCAAGCCTGGGCGAAGTTGGCTGCTTGTGCCTGGCTCGGTCAATCCCGTCCACCGCGGTCTCAGCCGCTCTGCACGCAACTTCGTCCTAAACATGGCTGGACGAGCCATCTGCCGAATTGGACAATGTTTACTGTGGACATGTTCACCTTGCGGGGTCGTCTTCGTTCTCCTCAGCCCACTCCACAGCTTGTTTACATTCCGTACTCTGCTCATTCTCATCTTCCTCCTTCGCGACCCAGATCGCTTCTTGGCCTCCTCCTTTTTCTTCCTTTAGTTTAAGTTCACAGAAGCCTGTGAATGGCCTTCGCACTGGTTACGGAGCAATGATGGTGCTACCAAAAGCAGTTCTTGTTACGACCTCCGAAGCCGGTGGACCGCATGGACTGGATGCGTGGACAAGAGGTAGAGTCAGTAATGAACGCGGACTCTAGCAGAGCTCCTATCACAGCTGTGGGCTGCGTGGCGCTGAAGTGAGATCCAGGCCGGTGCAGTTGCTCCCCCTTTTTATAGGCAGGTATAAGGTTTCCCTATGATGGTCCCTGTAAGAGCAATCCCACAGACTAACTCTAGACAATCCTTAATTCAGCCGACCGATAGGATACCCAATCTGCACAACGTTTTTTCCATTATAGATATCGCGTCTTTCTTTGCGAGCTGGCAATCCGCTTCTCATCCTTTCTCTCATCCGGTTCTGCATTCCGTTCCGCACATCCGTTCCGCTTTCTGCCTGCCCAGGATCCGTCTTACCCCCACTGGAGTCGATACCACAGAGCCTCGCGCACCAGGACCTGCCAGTAGCGCGAATGCCCGTAAGCGCGCAGCTACCAGTACTAGCAGCGCATAAACGGATGCCAGAAACGCGATGCAGACACGAATGCCTAGCGGAATGGCCAAGACGCACGATACGAATTGGATACATTTCTACCGCTCGCAAAGTTTGAGCAGCTCAAAACCCTCTGAGCGCAGATCAACACGTCAATAGTAGCGGATGCTGCGCACGGATAAAGAGGAAGCAAAAAACGGTATGCAGTGAGTACAGAACGGAGCATCGCTGTTAACCATGGATGGCAAGGTTTTTCTCCATTTTACACATCCTCTTTCCATCCGTTGGTGCATCTGGGTGACAGGGGCTTTCGCCGGATGCTTCCACTTCTGTACTCACTCACCTCCGGTTTTCATGCCTCCTTATGCTGATGCCAGCATCGCGTCGACTGAATATTCACTCTGCCTCAAAGAAGTTTGAGCTCACAAACTCTTTTGGTGGAAAAATGTACTCCAACGTGTCCATTCGTCCGCACCCTGGCACGTGCATACGGGGAAAAATCCGTTCTACAGATCCATCGTCATCAAAGTTACGCATGCCACATTATATCTGCTACAGGCATCGCATCGTGCTAGCGCATCCGGTGGCAACTCAAAATGTGCAGAAAACGGACACAGAGCGAGGAAAGGAAACGGGCACACACCGGAACGTGACACAAAGTCCATTTGTTAGGCCGGACGGAGAAAGGAAGAGAAGTGGATGCAGCTCGCATACACAAGCCATCTCAAACAGCAGAAAAAACCTATTAGGGGACCTCTATCTTTCGGAACTTTAGGATGTTCCTGCAGTGATGCCTAGAGGATCTGTATGCAATAGGCACAACCCCGAGCAGGAAAAAGCCTATATATCTGAATTATCTACAAAGGGAGAGGGAACTTATACCTGGATCTCACTTTCCAAGTCCAGCCAGCCCTGCAGGGTGCCGACCTTCTTCAGCCTTGCTCTTGCTCTTGCTCTGCCACAGCAGGCGATATTCAACAGATCATCACACACTCCTTTTGGTCAGCACCTCGTTTCTACACAGTCGGGAAGCATCTACAGGCTCTTTCACCTGTCTTCTAAGGAAGAAAAGGAGGTGGGCCAAGAAGTGGTCTGGTCTCGGAAGATGGCATTGCCAGAAGAGCAAGATGGACTGTACAACAAGCTGATGGTGGAGCTGACGAATGAAGACCCCTCGTGCATTGGGAACTTCAATGAGGATGCACTCCACGCCATGTTTGATGAGTTGTGGAGTGGCTGAGGACCAGGTTGGAACAAGCAGAGCACAACCTCCGGCCCAGCCTGGACCTGGGCTCAGCTGGCATTGACTCTACACCACACCTGCTATTCAGGACACTACAGGAGCATGCAGTATGGCTGTGAGTGCCACACAAACACTATTCAGCCATTGTAGTCAGAGAAGTGGTGCAGCCATCACGAAGAATCAAAAAAAACACCTTGAAGCGAGTACCCAGTTGTCCACCACTGAAGAACGCTGGAGGAAACGTTGCAGAGCGTGGTATCAGAAGTGGAACTTCCCCCACACTGTGGAGCCATAGATGGCAAGCACATGGCCTGCAAAGCTCCAGCCAACGCAGGGTCCACTTATTCAACTTACAAGGGCTCTTCAGCACATCCTCCCACCATGGTTGATGCTGCTCTACACAGTTCAGATGTACAACCCCCCCCCCCTCTTCTTATGACAGACCGAAAGATGCAAAGCAATAGTAGAGATCTTGAAGCTGACATAGATACTCGTGCTCCCTAAGGCCATTCAGCACCTCATCTTCATGTTCCTCTCAATGAGTATTGTGCCCCTCTTCCCGTTCAACACAATATGCCTCTTTCCTCCCTCTGGCCAGGGCCATTGGGCCCTCATCAGAGGGCTTGAGGTCTGTAAGGGCTGCCTCCTCCACACACCAAACAGCATCAGCAGCAGCAACAACAACAGTAGCAGCAAAAAGCAGGACCAGCAGCACCAGCATGGCACGAGGAGCACCAGCAGCCACTGGCAGCACCAGGATCAGCAGCAAGCAGAGTTAAGCACCACCAGCGCCAGCAGAACCAGCAGGACCAAGGACAGGAGCACCAGGCAGGACCAGGAGCACCAGCAGGCTCCAGAGACCAGGAGCACCAGGAGCACCAGCGGGACCAGCAGACCACACAGCACGCCAGCAGAGTAAGCCCCAGCCAAAGCCCAGCACCAGGAGCGCACCAGCAGAGTAAAGCACTAGCAGAAGCCCAGCCAAAAGCAGCACCAGAGGAGTAAGCACCAGCAGAAGCCCAAGCACAGGAGCAGCCGCCAAGCAGAAAGCTCCAGAACCAGAAGTGTCAGCCCAGCAGCAGAAGCCCAGAAGAAGCAGAGTCAGGCCAGTGGGTGGGTATGGTGGCCCCTGTCCCTCTTGCCAGGGCTGGCAGCAGATGGCAGAGCTTTCTCTTCTTCCCCATGGTTGTTGGTGTTGGCTTGCGGCTGGCTGCTGCTGGCAGCTGTGTCTGCAGCAGGTCGTTCCTCTGAATGTGACGTGCTTGCGAAGCTGCTTCCCTGTTATATCCGCAGCGCTGCGTGCAATGCATCCGTCCCCGCATGGCACAGTGAACACTCTGCAAAAAAAAAAATCCGCTAGCATCCACTCGGCTTCTGCTAGGCTTCTGCTCTACATCCGCACATCCGCTCTGCATCCGCCTGAATCCGCTCTTTCCTCTGCGCGTCCGCTTCTCTGTGCTCCCCTGAACCTGCAGAGTGTCATCGGCTTCCTCCGCTAGCTTCCATGGAGCATCCACTTTCCATTCCTCGCTACGTCCTCCCCACGTCGTTCCTTTCCGTGTTTCCGCTCTGCTTTTGCAATCTGGGCACTTTGAGAGCGGATAACAACGGATGGAACACTTTTGCCGTATGCTTGCTGTCCCTTCTTACCAACATTTTGCATCCGGTTCGGCCAATTGTTATAGGCCCTGAATATCTTGTGTCTGTTTGCACTTTTTTTTTTTTTGTCTTGATTGGCTGGCAACACTGTGTTTGCTCTATTGGAGGCTTTTAGTGTGGCTTGGCTCCGAATGAACGGATGGCTATCATTTATTAGGAAGCTAGGTTTCATCTGGGTTGGGGTGTGTTTGAGCTGGAGGTCAGGGGATATCTGTGCCTAGGTGTTTGCCTGGCTTGTGGTGTGGATATTTTTTTGTTTGAGAGTGCAGGCTTCCAGATAATTGTCAGTCTGATGGAGTCATCTCTTCTTTTCATGCTTTCAGGTCTTTTTTCAGTCTCTATGGCCTGAAAAAAGACCTGAAAGCATGAATAGAAGAGATGACATATTTAATATACATATTTAATAAATTATTATTGTTGTAATTCTTAAGACTTATTTCTGTATAAGTGATCAGTTCACAAAGCTTCTTGATGAGATCCTCAAAGAGCAATATAGACGCTATATGAAAAGATCATAACTTCTGTACCTAAAAAGCTGGAATACTCTAGAATAGAATAGTATTTATTTCGCATTGGTTAAATATTGATAGAGCTGGAAACATCTGAGCAAAAATCCAGAAAAAATAAGATGTTTTATTAGATTTAATACTAGCCAAATGTGCAGATCAACATTGAACAAATCTATCTCTGTGGTCACGAAGAATGAAGAAAACCTGATGGCATGTAATCATCATCATCATCAACAACAACAACTATGCAAAACACTTCAGTCATAGCTTTAGCTTAGATATGTAATTCAAACAAATCTACCTTCTATTTTCATATCAGCTTTCTTTATTAAACAGGGGAATGTTTCCCCTCCTTATAATTCTAAACTTTCTTATTATTTCTTTACAGTACTTTGGAATATTTTTCTTTTTCTGGCAAATCTAAATATGTGTAAATACATAGATAACTATTTGGAAAGTTATGAGCAAGTAGCAACAGAATTTTCTGTAAACTTTATTTAAGCAAGACATTATTTTTTTACACTTTCAGAACAGAACACATTTTTGTGAATAAAACTCCAGAGTAGAGGTGGGATTCAGTGGTGTATTCCAAATATTTTTACCATTGTCTCAGTAGGTGTGGCTTGGTGAGCGTGCTTTGCACATGCACAAATGCCAAACATGCTCTTTGCGCATGTACAGAGGCATGTTGAGTCACCTCCTGCAATCCGGCATTCTCACTGATGATTCAGCAGCTGCTGCACAGTGATTGCTGTGCTGCACCAAGCAGCTGCACTTTAAAAACAGAACATAAAGGTTAGTATGGGAGCATGGGCAGGCTAGTGGGTCCAACAGAGAGCATTGGAGAGAACCGGTTCGGTCTCCTCTGCTCATCACCTTTACTGGCTCAGCAGAACTGGACTGAACCAGTAGAATACCACCCCCAGTGGTATTCAGCAGATTCTGACCCATTCTGGACAACCGGTGGTGGAAAATTTGAGTAGCTTGGAGAAACAATATGTAGCACGTCTGACTGGCCCCATCTATTCTCTGCCTCCCGAGTCCCAGCTGATAGTCTGGGTCTTCTTTTGTTGCCCTGTACAGGGGAATGGAGCTGGAATGGAGGTTAGTGGGGTAGGTAGGGAATGGGAATGGGACTTACCCTGCCACGCCCACCAAGTCATGCCTGCCAAGCCATACCATGCCCACCAAGCCATGCCCACAGGACTGGTAGTTAAAAGAAATGAATCCCACCACTGCTCCAGAAGAATGGATAACTACAACATTTTGCTGTAGCACTTATATTCTATTTCTGGTTAAACAATAATGTGTTTCTGAGAAAAGTCAAATTTCTGCATTAGAGAAAATTCTAAGTCTAGAATTCTAAATATGTTATTAAAGGCTATATGTCCTGACAAACAACAAATATTATTTGGTAGATAATATAGTTTTCAAAACATATACTTATAACAATCCATTTTACTATTTTAAAAATAGTTATCATAATGTTTAAGCATATACAAAAAAATCAAAATTAGGAACAAGATGGTTTTTACAGTGATATTCTAGAAAGAAAAGTTGGACTTTGAAAAAGGAGGCTAGCAAGAAGATTGATGCTATGAAACTTTGGGGATGGAAAAAACCCCTGACAATACTATGGATAGTAAAAATATGTTATCACATTTGGAATTGTTAATGTGAAGACTTAATTCTCTTGAGATGTCTACTGGGAAGGTGGGAAGAAAGAGCAAAAAATAACAGTCAATAGCAAGGCTGATGGACTCAAGCACAGGTCTGAAAGACTTGAAAGATCATATTGGAGCCAGATAATTGATCAAAGTTGGCACCAACTAGATACAAATAATCAATTGGTCAATCAGTCAGACAATCAATAAATTTGGTTAATCTTGGTAATTAGTAATTAGTTAAGAGAAATTTTCAATTTCCTACCAAAAAAACCATTCTAAAATAACTGTATCATCTTTAAATAAATCTATCTCTGCCTTTCTTAATTTTGTTAGCAGCAAAACAATAGGCACAATTCCTCAAGAAACTTTTTAAATTTGTTTTGTTTTATGACAGAATTGTATTTAAAAACCATTTGGGACATTAAAAATATGTCCCAAAACATAGGTGCTTGGCCTTGAGGTTTCATTATGGAAACTAAAAGTTTCATTATGGAAACTTTTTCATAATGAGGTTTCATTACGGAAACATTATTGGAAAATAAGAGACAGAACAAAATAGACATCAGTAAATATACAGCAGTTACTCCTGTTTGAGTTTGTTTCAGGTTTTTGACATTTCATTGCATTGCATACTGCAGTTTAAAAAGGCAAAGTTATTAAGTTATTAGAAATACTAAATCTATTATTTTCTAATTAGGGACAGATGTCATTCTTAGGGGAAGATACTCGTAGGTGCTATATTTAAACATTGTAATGATGGCAAGGAGGTCACTGTTATAATGTGCATTGTTAAGATAAGGTCAGATTAATAAAATGACTAGAATACCATCATGAAAATATTTCCTTGAAGTATATACATTCACAGAATGCAATTATAATTATTTTAATATTGTTTGAGATTAATTCTTATCATTATGAGATTCTAGTTGCATACATGGTCCAATTATCACTGGTGTGGCAATTCAGTTCACTTCGGTTTAGTTCAATTTCTAGGATTTTTATTTTAACTCATTCAAGTTGTTATGGAAACAGAGTATTTTGCTCGAAGTAACATCCTACCTTAGTTTTTTCATATGTTGTTCAAAGTTACTCTTCAACTATGGCTGCGATTTAGTGAAAGAATAGACAGGAAAGAAGCTCTTATACTATATATACCTTAGGCCAAAATAGAATATTAAGGATTCATTTAGCCTGTTTATATATATGTGTATATATTGCCATTTTTTGACATCTTTAAGATTCTTACCTATCATATCCACTGATTATATAGGATAATTTAAAATATTTCACATTTCACTGTTCCTTTTTTTTCTATGTACTAGACTGACTCATAGGATGGAAATTTATATTGTTTCTCTCTCTTCTCTCCCGCCCTCCCACCTTCCCTTCCTCTGTCCTTCTCCCTGTGTGTGAGAGGAGGAAATATATTGGGGCAGGTTTTTTCTAAATAATGTGATTAAATACTGCTATGAAAGACTTAATATACACCTAAATATCTGCTAGAATCGTCAATCATATCAAAATGGCTTATATCCCAATTGTTGAAGCCCTGTCCATTTTAGTGTACTTGCATGAATCTCAAATAAAAAGTGACATGACTCAGTTTTTCTGGTTATGTCTACCATTCAGACATTATTGGTCACATCTATGGATGTACTTCGAATAATCTTTAAACAGAGACATAATTATAAATCCATGTTCATTTGTGAACAGTTTTTAATGCATGATTTCTTTTGTATTTTTTGAAATGGCTTCAAAATAACTAGGCAACATTCAGTTTAGGTGTAGATGGATTTTATTGCAAAAGTTCAGAACTATGATGACACTGGGTAGATTTACTTCCAGTGGGGAAAATAGTGATTTAATCACTTCTAAACAGAAAAAGCACCACCGTTCTTTCTGCCTTCAGCATTGCAGTTTGGGGGAAGGGGAGAGGTTGCTTTTTTCCCTCAAGATCCAAGGAGGAAATAAACCTATTTTTCCTCCTGACTGTCATTTCTCATGAGTAAATCATGGGAATGGAGGTTTCCCCAATCAGCTTGTGAATTAAGTGACAGGGAGGCAACATTTTTCATCAAGTTCATATCTGTGATGCAGCATAAATTTATGGATCCAAGAAACAATTTTTATCATTTCTAATCTGTTTTTGGAATATAGTTACCTTAAAAGTTAAAAGTAGACTTTCTTTGGAGACAGATAAGTTTGATAGTTCTGATAAGACAAATAAGTTTGATAGTTTTGAAGTTCTCTTTGGTGATTTTCTTTCTGGGACTACATATAAATAGAAATGTTGGAAATCTTTATCAATTATTACTTCCTTTGCAAAAAACTGAAGTTCAAAAAGTTCTACTTGATTGATGTTTCTAATATCTTCTGTCTATTTTGTGGCTTTTTTTGTCTTGATTGGCTGGCAACATTGTGTTTCCTGTATTGGAGGCTTTTAGTGCAGCTGGCTCCAGGTAAACGGCAGGTTATCATTCTTAGGAAAGCTAAGTTTCATCTGGGTGCCTGAGTTGGAGTGTGTTGGAAAGGCTGGAGGTATCAGGAGAGTCTGTTGTGCCCAGTGTTTGCCTGGCTTGGTGTGCGATAGGTTTTTTTGTTTTGAGTGGAGCTCCAATAATTTGAACAGTTCTGTGGAGTCATCTCTTCCAATGCATCGCTTCAGTCTTTCTACAATCTCTATGGCTTGTCTGATAATTCTTGGCGTGGGGTTTTCTATGGTGCTAGGGTTTTGGTGCCATTGAAGTTGATGCTATGACCTGTGCTTTCATGTGTTAGACTCGTCAGGAGTGTGTTCCAGGTTTTGAAGAATTTTGTGTTCATCTAGGCGAGTGCTAATATCTTCTATTGATTGGTCCAATGTATGTGGAGCACGGACAGGATGCACAGAGACTTCATATATGCTTGGTTTTCACAGGTCAATTTTATTCTTGGGGTTCTTAGAATGGCTGCTATTTTCTGTCTGTTTTGAAGGCAGGTCTTGAGTGATTGCCGTGTAGTGTCTTACTGATTTTGTCTGTAGACCTCTATAGTGGCAAGACAGCTGTTCCATAGGTCCAATTGATCTTCTAGGTCTCTGTTATGTCTCAATGTGTTTTTGTGGGATCAAGCTGTGATTTTGTTTTTGTGGAAGCCCGTTAGCGGTTCAGTACTTTAGTCGGTGCATAGTTCCAGTCTTTATGTGTTGTCTTGTCTGCAAAGCATTGTTCTGGTGATAGGTTTTGCCACGGAATTTATCTGTGCTGCGGTGGTGGTTGGTTGTGGCTTGCAGGTAGTGGTTGGTGTATGTTTTCTTCTGTATACTGGTTGTCATAGTTGCCATCTGTTTTTTTCTCCGTAAGACATCTAGGAATGGTAGTTGTTTGTTTCCGTTTCCCATGGTTGAAACTTGATTTTGGGTGTGTGCTGTTTAGGTTGTTAAGGAAATTGTTGTTAGGTTTCTCTTCCATGTGGCCAAAATTCGACAAAAGTCTCGTGTACCTTAACCATAGTTTGGTTTTGTGAGGTGGCATTGCTAGAGCTCTTAAATTAAATTCTTCCATGAACAGGTTTGCAAATGGACAGGTGACAGTGTATCCCATTAGCAGGCTCCTTCAAATTTTGCTTGATCTTTGTCCCTTTGTATTGAAAACATTGTTGGTTCAGCATTTCTGTTGGTTCCATGAGGTGCTGGGTGGTTGGTAATTATTTTGTATGATTTTGAGAGTAGTTTCATTTATCAGGACTTGAGTGATAGTGAAACCACGTTGAAATACAAGCAGATCTTCTTGTTTCACATGTAGATCTTAGAGTCATTTCCAAGATGGAAATATTGTGAGTTTTGTACATTTTGAAGCTGATGCTTTCAGCATGGGGCTGTAGCTGCTTTGTTTTGGTATTGGCTAGGTTTTAATGGTGCTCCTCTGCAGTGACTATGTGCGTCCGAGAGTATGCCTCTTCTTTGTGTATTTTTGGAGGCCGTATAATGTTGGCGCATTCTAAGAAAGATTTTTCTCTTGGGATGAATTCAATATGGATGAAAGAGATTCATTATGCCATAACACCAAAAAAAATCCCCACAGAATTCCTAATCATAATGTGCAGTAGAATCCAGCGCTAAACCAAAGTTAAATACCAGATGAAGCTGACAGAATAAGACCACCAGTAACTGTAAACATCTTATGCAACAATGAAACCACCAAAAAATAACTTGAAAAAGAATGAATTCAGAGCACTAGAAAACCCTTGAAAAAATGATAACAGCATAATAATACTTCACAGAGACAAAAGGGAATCCACATTAGTAATGGAACAGAAAAAGACTATGAAAACAAAAATTGACAGACCTACTCCAAGACTCCACATACAAAACCTATAAACACAGACCCAACCACATATCTGAAAAAATTAACCAAGAAAGAAAAATTAATAAACCGCCATTATAAGCAAGAAATCCAAAACAGACGATCAGCCAAAAGAGAAAAATTCTTCTAGATGCCCCAATTATACGGCCTCCAAAAATATACAAAACAAAAGAAGCATATCCTCTCAACCATATCACCGTCCAAAGAGCACCATTGAAAAAAAACCCTAGCGAAAACACTTAGCAAAACCACTCACAGCCCCATGCTGAACCCGCAGCTTCATATTTACAAAAATCTACACTCGTAGAAAATGATCA